>VZTN01013579.1:43148-68516 GCA_013400515.1 Erpornis zantholeuca | reverse complement strand
ATAATAGACTCGGGGAAAACATATAGGAGGAGGGGACTATGTTTTTGTATCTTAAAATACCTTTCCTGACAGAGAGGGTGGGTTTGCTATGGATGAACAATCCCTTAGCATAAATTACTGTTATTTACAGTGGTGGCATACCAGGTATATGTATCAAAGAGTGATACAGTCTGCTTGATTTTATGGTACATTAACTTTGCCAGAATGCATTTATTATATTTAAAACCTGCTAGGTACCTGCAGTGGGAACAAAGATTGCGTAATTATTTTTTCTTTAGCTTGTGGGAAACCAAATGCTTTGAATATAAAAGATTCTAGGGGTGAAAAGTTCATTCAGTTCACCCCCACCATGGGGAGAGTATAGACAAAAGGAATCTGATTAATAATTTGAAAACAGATGAAAGGAACCAATATAGTGATAAAATAACTGCTACATCCATTTCTGCCCTTTGTGTTATTGGAAACAGTAAATAGATGCAGTAATTGAGCTGTGAAGCAAATTTTTCATTATTTTATAATAAGCATCTTCTCCAATCAATTAATCACTTTGGAATAAAGACCTTGAGGTTTTGATTTCAGGTCTATATGTGAGATTATGTTGGAACAGCAACAAACAGTAGGGAATGTCCCAATGTACAGTCCCTGTTTTACATGAGGAATGCAGAGTCTATGAAATTAATAAAAATATCTTCATTAAGTTCACGAGCTTCGCTGCTTCAGAAAACAATAATTTGTTCTGGAAAGCATTGCAATGCTTTCCAAATCCCCATGAGAAACTTCATAGGTAAGGATTTCCATTTTACATGGCTTTTCCCTACAGGTGTTGGATATGTTCATTCTTACACCCCAGCTCAGCTACTTTATTGTCTGATCTCTCATCATTTATGTAATAACTGTGCCTCCTTATTCTCTCTGGTTTGTACACTGGTCAGTGCCTGCTCTTTGTGGGGAGAGAGTATCTGTATGGATACTGTGATGTGCAGAAGGCTCCCTGATCTTTATTTGTCAACAATGAAACTCACTGATCCTGATATATAAGTATAAATATATATGTTACAAAAAGAAAAAGAAATTAAACTCACCACTACATTTTGAAAGCAGAGAACACCTTCCCACTTCCACAACTCCTATGCTTTGAACAAGAGAAGGGATTCATATTATACATATTTAAAATGTAAGAGACCTGAAGGTTCCAAGCAATAGCAAGTGTTTGCCTGTCCAGCCATAGCATTTTTCCAGTCAACAGCTTTTTAGTACATAGAACCTTTTCCCCATTTTCTATATCTATTTTGGCATAGCTCTGGGAAGAGGACCAAAGGTAGAAGGAAGCATAAACTCTCCTACGTGGCCTGTTCCCAGCAGCTATCAGGCAGTGATTTACAGTATTAAAGTAAATATTTTTCATAGCTTGCAAGGCAGTGTTTGTGTTTAGCCACTTTTAGTGTGAAATATAACACATTGTTGACTGTGATGAATACACACTGGGAAACAATAGCTGGGGCTGTGCACTGCAGTATCTAAAAAGGGTTTAGAATGAAGCAGCAAATACAGAATTGAAAAAGTAGGGAGAGGATTGGGGAAAACAATCAGTTCAAGGTTAGTTTAGATCCAATTTCATATAGACTGTCATAGCTGGGCATTGACTTATCAGAGGGGAGCACAGTATTCCAGCCACTGTAATGCTTTTAAGTGTCTTCCATAATGCTGTGAGTCTTCCAAACTTGCAGAAAATAATTGCAATTTTCAGGAGGAGAAAAACGAAGTTACAGCAGAAGTTCTAATTTCCATCCTAAAAAGAAACACATTGTCTTAAAACCACTGAGACTAGTTATAAATATTTAGGGAATTATTCTATTTCTTTTTTTAAATCAGATGTGATTTTTCCATTAGTATTAGCAAAATTATTAATATTTTCTTTGCATTTGACTGATGGATCATTGAAAAGCAAAAAACATGTGGCGCCTTTTGTTCTGATGAAGGAAAACAGCAATGAGACACAAAATAACACTGAATGAAACTGCCAGTGATTGAGCCACTCCCTTTCTACAGCCTGCAACCAACCCATCCCTGCTGCTTCCAGAAGTTAACAAATGAAAAGAGGTGAACTTGCCTTCTTCAGTAACTCTCTCCTGAGTAAATCTCAAGAGCACAAGTTCTTTAGCTGTCGAGTGATGTTCCACACCGGTGACTACAAATATAAAGTTATGCACATGTTATGTTAGAAGCTGGGAAATCATATAAAGATTAATCAAGCCAGCACATCAACTCATTGTATCCCACTGATCCTCCACTGAAAACAGCTGGTATTTTGCTAGAAGTACTCTGCCAGAAATGGGACGTGATTCAATATTGCAGCGTCAGAGATGCCTTTGTTAACTGCAGCAATCCTCGGAGTCAGCAGAATTACTGTTGAGTATAAATACATTTTCTGACAAATCTCAAGCAGACCAAGAATGCAATCCCTTGCAATCAGCAGATGTGCTTTACATTCAGTAACTTTGTCAGGATGTTGCTTTAGATGGATGGTAATTACTGATGTGTCATTAGGGGTGTGTTGTTGAGCAAAGTCCATTAAAACTCAATTTGTTTCATCAGTTAGCACCCAGCTTACATTATGCAGTATGTTCAAAGAGCATTCACGCTGGAATTCTAAAGGTGGGCATGAGGCTGGAAAAGAAATCTTCGAAATGCAATGGCACAATAATTTTGTTTTTCACGTCTTATGTCTATCAGATCCTATTTCTGGCCCTGTAATTCAAAGCCAGGTCCAACTCCCTCTTCCACCACAGCTTTCCTCTATAATCTTGGCCTGTCACTCCCCTCTCTGTGCTGTCTCCTTGTTCCTATGAACTGAGTGTTGCTATTAACTTATTCAAGGTGAGCATAAAAACATAACATTCTGTAAACCATCCTGATTTCCAGCGTAATGCAAGACAGTGTTTAAATGCCATAGAAACAAGAACAGTAATAAACCATTTATATTTTGTTCCCTCAGCCTTCTCCCTTAAGGAGCAGATCATGACTGAAATCAAAGAACACCTTGGGACTTGGGCTTGCTCATGTGCCATATGGAAATGTCTGACTTAGAGAAGGGAGAGGTGCAAGGAGCAGCTCCAGGAGAACACAGTGTCCCCTATCTGGCTACTGCAGGATTTTTGAATCTTTCTATTTTTTTAGGATTATGATGCTGTGACAGCATCGGCAGAAATCAGCAGTTTAAAAAGCCCTCTTTTAATTTTATTTCCTCCTCCCAACTTTTGAACTTTCCACATGTTGATTCATTTCCTTTACACAAACCCTAGGAACACTCTTTGTTACCTCTCCAACACAGTTAAGCCCAGGGCTGTGGTGAGGTTCTAAGCCTTTTGTAATAATAAACATCTAAAATCACCTGTTAATACTTACTGTCTGCAATCTTTACTTTCAGATGAGATGTTCTTTAGTCCTCCAATTTCATACCTCCTACCAGGTGAAGAACTGATGTACATGAATGAGGTTTCCTGTCATAGTCCTGCTTTTCATAGCTAATTGACATTCTTGGATGGGAGTGAAATATTTTCCCATTGTAGATAACAGATAGCATTGTGCAAAAAAATACGAGGTTTAGTGACAAGCTTGGCATACATAACAAAATCCCTTGAAGGCCCAAATTCTGTGACTTTTCTCCCCTCGAGTGTCTCTTCCTGTGCAATTAAGGCACTGTTTTCAGTTACTTAAGAGAAATAAGTGGATGAGAATGGAGCCCTAAGAAATGAACATTAGTTATCCCAAAAGGGACCTAGTGAGAATTGAAGCTTAAAAGGGTCTACACAGTTTATTTCATGTACCATCTGTTTTTGGGAAAATTAGCACAGATTAGATTTTCCAACTCATCTGAGGCTAAGAAAGTGCCTTTAGAACCGGTAGTATTTGCTTAAGTATTAAAAACAAATTAGCACCATTTTACTTACCGTGTGAATCCTGTGCATATCAGCTCCCTTTGGAGTAAGCTATAAGGATTGTAACAGCAGAATAGCAAAGTGATAACTCTCAGCCATCATTTTTCTTAGTTGCTTTATGTTAATGCTTGACATTCTTCTGCTCTTCTGAGCACTGTTTTGTTAGAAGTGACCATTTTTGTATAAATTGGGTTATTGCTCGGGGCTGAGAATCTGCTCCCTGTGACCTCTGACTGGTGTTCCTGCTCTCAGTTTGGCTGCAAGGGGCTGTTTTAAGCTTAAAGACATCTAATTTAATGCAAAAGTAACAGAAGAATATAACACACTCAAAGACTGGGTAATTGTATTGTATCAAAATATTACATTATAATTACAGGATATCTTTCAAAAAAAGAAAAAATATATATTTTAAAATACACGACAGAAACATTAAATAATTTAGGTTTTCTGGTTTCAGTTTTCCACACTTTGCCACTTACCAGATTTCTGTGTTCTGATGGCCAAAAGGTGCAACTAGCCCTGCTGAATGAGGCTGTAGTGATACTCTCCATGTAGGCAATATTGAACACCAGGCTTCCTGCTGTGGACCAAATCCAGGGGCAGTAATGCAAAGTTAGAATCTTTAACAGTGTATTTACCTCAGCTGGACTCTGTTTTTCTTTCACTCTATCTGTAGCAGAAATCTTTAGGGTGATCCCAGTTATGGGGAGCTGGATGGCATATGTACATGCATTTTTCTTTTCAGACATTTCCAGGCTCTTACTTCAACTTCCAGTCATCTCATGTACTTAATTCTATGAAACATCAATTATTTTATGCTACCCATTAAATATTACTTAGTTGAGACACTTTGTTGATGCTGCATGTTTGATGCTGTGTCTATGAATGTAGTTACTAATGTGATGCTTTTACATTTCTCCAAAGATGAAAGGCCTGGAATTACACCCTTGGTTTGAACTGGCAAGTTTTCTTCACTTGACTAGAATTAGATTTAGCAGAGCAATGAGCCTGGTCCATCATTTTCAGATGAAGTAGGGGAAATGCACATGATACTCATTGCAGAGTAGAATGAAAGGCTGCAACATCCAAGAGAAAACTGGAGCTCTGCATTTAATTGAGGCTGCAATATGCAACTGTTCAAAGAATTCTCTAATGACAATTAAACACAGTAAAAATGTGACCAAATAAAGATTTTAGATTGTTGTTGCAAACAGTGCAGGTGCTTTTGTTCTAGTACTCTTTTGGGGAATGGAACTTTAAGCCTGGATATCAACATGCTGATTGAAGGAGCCTGTGTGTGCCCACGTTAAAATATTTTTTACTAATACCCCTAAATAAAGGTATTCCAGCTTTGCTTTTGTTGTACCAAGGTGCCAAATGAAAAGTGAAACTCAGAGTACTACAAGGCTTGTTCTTCTGGTACTCCAGAAACCCACTGTGAGTTAATCGGTGATTTTTCACAGACGACATCTAATCTATAAGCATAAATTACTTTTCACTCCTATTATGCCTTAATTGAAGTGCACCAATGTGAAACTGCAATAGACGGAGCTTCAGTAATTCTAGCCTCAATTAACTTTGTGTGGATTTAAGTCTTTTTTCTTTCCTTTTCCTTGGACTAAGAACAATTCTTTGACATCTTGTATTTATTTAAATTATTGCTAGAAAAGTTAGGGGATATGCATGTGAGGAGGTATTCTGAGACCACTCTGAAGAGATAGGCAGGAGTTGTGTGTATGATTTATAAATTAATACATATCTTTTATGTCCTACTGTTTTGTTTAACAGCTGTACCATCAGCAATAGCCAAATCCCTCAGGATTCTGCTGGGGAGGAACAGTTTAATAGCAATCATTTTTTGGGTAAATGGCAGTTACCATCTCTGTAACAGCTACCCTCATCCCGTCCTTGACTTTTCTTCAGCTCCCTGCCTTTAAGACACGAAATGTGTGTTGCAGCAGAGTAAAATCACAGCGAAGAAATAAAGCACCTTGCTGTCTGGAACAGGAAATTCAGACACAGCAGAAGGCAAAAATTGTACTAGGAGAGGCAGGATGCTGTGTAGGAAGAGAACAGGCATATGGTGATGCAGTTAATTCTTAGTTACTTCACATTTTACCAGAACTGATATATATTTACCAGAAAATTAGATTTGATGCCTCTATCTGGGCATATATGCTCTTACAAATGTTTCTGGTGTTCAGTTAATAGCAATGAAAACAGCATAAGAGTCCCACTAGCACAAGCCCATGGATTAAAATAGTTGTTTACAACATGTTTCTGTTACAGACCTCCCCAAGTTTTCCCTCGTGGCTCAGATGGCCAAAAAGCACGTTTGTGTTTGCTTTTAATTGGTTTGCTCTTCTGAGTGCTCTTTTGCCACTGATAAAAAGCCCACAGACTTTGAGAGGTCAACAGGTACAAAGTGGAAAACCTGCTATATCTCATTGCTTTCTCACTGTTGGCCAAGTCCTTTTCTCTGAGTAAGAATATTCCCAGCCTCCACATGAATAACAGAACTCCAAGAATGATGTTGATGCTGATTATGTAGGATTAAGCTTTGCAAAAAGAGAAGGGAAGAGGGAAGGTGGAAGAAGAGAGAAAGAAGGAAAAGTTTTATTTCTCAGTGTTTCTCAAAACTTGTTTAAATTCCCAGTGCTGTCTGACTGAGCAGGCTACACAAGTCAGATGTTGATGAAGTCTCATGTGTCGTTTAACTCACACATTCAAAAGGAAGTGATGGTCTGGTCTGACCTCTACCTGTATTCTCCTGTTCATAAAACTTTCCTGAATTGGATCTTACCTCAACAGTCACCAATTCCAAAGGCCTCCAGTTGTGGTTTAAGAATGCAAGCAATGACATACTGGAGTTCTTCGTAAATTGGTCCAATGGTTAATCTTTTCTATTTATTTCAAATAAGAAGATTTGAGTTCACAGTAACTTAGCACCATTATTTCTGTGTTCTGATTGAAAGATTGCACTTCCACATAGCTGCTAGGCTTCTAACTAATGATTTGCATATGCAGTTTTACATGAAGACTTCTGACTTCCTTTTCACCAGCTCATAGAATATATATTAGCATTGATTGGACCCTCATTGCAAATCTCAATACTAGGAAGAAGAATCAAAAATGATTGCTGTCCCTCTCAATGGAACTCTTAATTGGGATTTTTTTTTATTACTTTTAAAGTATGAATTTTCCCTTCTAGTGAAATTAAACCCATCCTTTCTCTCATTTACCACATAGTCAAAACTCTGACAAACTGCATGGTATTATTGGGGAAAAAAAGTGCATTAATATGGAGCCAGAGTGACCATTATAAAGTAAAGATGATTTCCAGGCTAAAGTCAGAAAAAATGTTCTCTGGCATGTAATAATCAATTAAAATATACTTCCTAAGAGATGTGAACTGCATGTAGTTCTAAGTATCTGCACATATTACACAGCTTATTATACAGCAAAAATGTCTTGGATATATTGGGTAGAAAGATCTTCAAGTCCCATCTGGGCTATCTTTAGATAATGAACTCATTTTGCCCAAATCTTAAATGAAAATGGAAAGCAGAGTTTTATGGGGTCAGTTTTGATCTTTAAAGCCTCGCACATTAAGAACATTGATATTTGTTATCTCTCCTCTATAAAATCTCTTCTGGGTTTGAAGTTAAAAGTTATGGAATATCACATGAGAGGCCAGCATATCTTAATGCCTGGTTCCTGAGCCTGCTGCTGAAAATGGGGGTGCAGAGAGACCATAGTAAAGGGCAGGTATTTGGTGCAATGTGCTGTGGGCTGCTTAATTTTGCATATTGCGCTACTTGAAGTAGGACTGGAACAGCTGTGCACTCAATCCTGGTGAAGATGAGAATCTCCCCCTCAGGGCATTGCTTTCTTCTGCCAAGTAGGACAGTCAAGTGTTGGATTTGGCTGTGGACTTTTCTGTTCTCTCATGTAGCCTTTCCTTATTGTTTGGGCTTTGGCTGAGTATTTGGAAAGGATCGGTCTGTGTTTGATTTTTGTTATTCCACATATTATCCTGTAAGATTTTGTTTTGCCCATGCTGTCTTTTAGGGATTATTTTATTTGTATTTTTGTTAAAGTTCTCAGAGAGTGTTTCATAAGAGCACTGCTAGTGGATTACTTAGTAATAGAATGTTGCTCATTTCCTGTGAAAACTTTGCATGCAACTTATAAATAGTTTAAACTAAAACTTGAGTTGCCCTAGAGCATAACTCAGCCATGTTCTAATAACTGTGAATTTTACCTTGTGGAAGGCATTTAAGGAGCTGTTCTCTGATAGCAGTAGAATTTCTTGTTTTTTCAAAAATGAGGATATTCATAAAATCTGCTATTTTCTGTAGCAAACCCCATCTTTTATCTTTTATTTTTCAAAGAAGAAGAGGAGACATTCAAATCAAAGGTACTCCAGCTGCCTCTTGTGTCCACCCATGCCATAATGTCATTCATCAGTTCTTAAGGCTCACTTCTCCTTTCTAATATGTGTCAGCACACATCACTTAAAATCTTGTAGAATTAGTATCTGCAGCTGTATTTCTGAAACTGGACTCGCTGCCTCCTTTTCTTTTTTCCTTTTACAACGCATCCAGAAATCAGTATTAAAGATCACATCTGGTGGACTGGCCCCATTGCTTATAGAGCTCTCAAAGTGTCTCAGAGATTGTTATCAGACTTTCCTTTGACTTCAGTAAAGATCATCTGTAATAAGTTACTATAGAGCTGATCTCTGGTGTGATTGTTGGGGCTGTGCTGTACTTTGAGCAGGGGCTGGCAAGCAGAGCCCCTTTGATCCCTGTTCCCCCCATACCACAGCTCCCTGCACAGCCACGGGATTGCCACAGGGACAAGGCTGAAATATCAGTATCGTGCACATGGAAAATACCCAGAATTTGAGAGCCTCCCCACAACTGTCCCAACATGGCAGAAAAGGCAAAGTGGGATATAAGCATTGACAATGTGAAGGAGAGGCTGATACAGATTTTCAAAGCACTCTCAGGCTTTTATCCTCTCTTTACTGATACTTTAAAGGCAAAGAGAGTCACCCTCTTCTCACAGGCTTCAAAGAATGATGGATTTATTATCTGTTTCAACATCTACGGGATACTTAGAACTGTGCAATCATAGAATGAATTGTGTTAGAATGGACTTTAAGATTATCTAGTCCAACCCCCTGCCATGGGCTGGGACACCTTCCACTATCCCAGGTTGCTCCAAGTTCCTTCCAACCTGCCCTTGGATACTTCCAGGGATGGGGCAGCCAGAGCTTCTCTGGACACCCTGTGCCAGGGCCTCCCCACCCTCACAGGCAAGGATTTCTTCAGATATCCACCCCTTCTGTAGGCTCCATCCACTTCATTAATATTAATTCAAAGGATTTAGTACCCTGGGAGGAGTGTTAAAAATTGCAGCAGCAGAAGACCAAAGCTGAATTTTATAATTTTATCATAATTTTATACATTACCACACACTTTCTTCCATGCATACTTGAAAAATGCCAAATGATATATTGACAAACTAAGGTATGTACTGATTCAACCCTGTAAATTGTTTATTTGGTGAAATTATTGGGAATTTCCAATGGCTGACTTCTGGGGCAAGGAAGTCACCATCCCCAGAGGGATTTAAAAGATGTGTAAAAGTGGCACTTGTGGACACGATTTAGTGGCAGGCTTGGCAGTGCTGGGTTAATGGTCTTAAAGATCTTTTCCAACCTAAATGATTCCATGATTCTGTGATTCTCTGATCTGAAACAGCCAGGAAAGAGTGCATCATAATGCAGCATGGTACTATGCACATTTCATGGAGTTAAGCTAAAATCTTGCACTTCCGAAATCATTAATCTCATTAGTAATATGTATGTGGCAGAAAAGTACAGAAACAGACAGAACTTTGATAATGTTGTAATCACTTTTCTGTATATTAAATGAATTTCATACAAAACTCCTGCTTGAGCAGCATTTTCAGAAGACTTGCTTGTCTGATTCTCAAGCAGAGGTACACTGCAGATGTCTGTAGAGGAATATTTTTCATGCACTGAATAGTTCATATTCTCTTACATTTTTCTTATGGGAGTTCCTGGTCCTTTTAGTCACCTTACCCCTTATCCATGACTAGAATATGCTGTTAAAATTAGGAAGTGCTGGTCAGCAAAGCAAGGAGCAGTATCCTCTGCTTCATGAATATCCCATGTACATTAACGTTCATGGTGCTGCTGCCCACGTAAATCACTCAGATTAGTTAGGCGATGTGAATTCTAGAGAGATGGCTAAGATGAAAACAAATGTGCTCTTTAAGTTTAACCATCTCTCTTAAAATTTGCTTATCTTGCCCACATTCCAGCCTGAGTAGGTATAATTTAAAGGGCAGTGGAAAATTTCTGCATGGCAATTACCATTCAGTATTAATAGGAGGTGTTGAACTGGAGTCCTAAGCAAGGAATCCAGAGGGAATATAAATTCTTCCCTCAAAAGATACTCTTTATTCTTCTACTATGTATTGGTGCACTTATACTTGTACAATCTAACATTTGCTTTTAACAAAATAAAAGCTGGCATTTGGCTGCACAGGGAATTGTAACTGGAAACTTAGCTAAGTTATTATACCACATGCCTAAACAGGTGGGTAATATTAAAGTCTTAAGTGCTACTGCTTTCAGAGACACTTTTTTTCTTGGAAAAAAAAACCCTTTAAGCATTAAAAAAACCTTTAACCCTTAAACTGTCAGACCAGTTTTTATAGGCTCTTGTGCTTTATTTTTAGAGTGGCTTTTGTTGCTGTGTATTTTCTCACAGGCAGATGTTTTTCTTGTGTGTCCAACAAGAGGTTCTGCCCTTTACCCCCATCCAGCCACAAAGGTCACAGTGTTACAAACACTCATATGGACAGAACTCGTTAGAGGGATGGTTTGGGTCTCTTGTGATGTGAAATGGCATTTTCATACCCACCAGCCTCTTACTGCACCTCTGGGTTGTAGCAGTCCCTCACAATAGGAAAAATTCTGTCTTGGTCTCCCTCTCTGCATTAATTTGAATCTTCAAATTAGGCCAGAGCTTAAAATAATTCAAACTCCCTACAGGTTTTCAACTAAATATTTTAAGTTTTCCAAGTCCATTATTTTATTTACTCTTGAAAAATGCTGGAATCATATAAGAAAAAGATTTATCTGAATGGCAAGCAGAAATCATTATCCAGGCAGATAAGCCTATAAAGCATTAAAATTTATCTTAATACAAAATAGAGGCCCTGGTTGTGGCACTCTCTGCATATTTGTCTAACAGACATGTAACAGAGAAATAGTCCAAATGAGCTTAATAAATCTCTTTCTTAAACTCACAAAAGACCACATCCTTACTTCCATAATTCTATTAGAGTCTGCTCCTCTGGAGGAGATAAAGGAAGAGATAACCTCTCCATTCAGAATATAAAATAGCAATTGTTCAGCTGATGATTGGAATATTTCCAGCAGAAGGACTTAATTATGGAACAAAATTAGCTCAATCTGACCTTTTTAGAGAATAATGCAAAACTAAGTTTTTTGCAAATGTCTTCCTGGAATAACTGAAATAAGGAATAATTTACTTCTCTCTTTTTACAAGAGCAAAAGGTGGCAGAATATGATAGCAGCGTTCTTGGTGAGATGACAACCCAAGGATAATAATAAAAAGACAGTATGTGCAGAAAGAGATAATATATTTTAATAGACTAGCTGATACAGTATAAAAACAGAGAAGCTTTCAGACACACAAGACCTTTTCAGCGAGAGCAGGTTTCCCTCAGTGACTCAAAATTGTGAGCTTAATAACTAGGTGGTGTAATGGTTGTGTCATGGGAATGCACCAAAATGTATGGTATCTGTATCCATTACATGCTGAAAGCTCCTCTTGGGATAAAGACAAAACCTATTGTTCCAATCTCTTTTATCTCTGTGATAAATAGGAATAACTCCCTGCACCCACAGCCCAACAGGCTGGGGATGATGCTGGTGTTAAAGCACTTCCCTCTGGGTGTTTTTTTCCATGAGTTTTTCTGTATTGCAGCACCCCTCAATAGGAAAAGAAAGAAAAAAAAAAAAAACAAAAGTGCCACAAATTGGAAAGAAAAATCTCATCTGTTTTATCAGTCCCATCTCAGATTTCATGGCATTCTGAATGCTCCTAAGCCATGCTGATACCACTGCATACAAGAAAAAAAGGCACTAACAGGTGGTGATATTAACAGGCTTCTTATGGTTCTGAAAGATGAGATAGAAATGTTTCATGTCATGAAAGTCAACATCAATCATCATCCATCTTGTGCAGATATGGAAATCAGCCAGTGTGGTTCTTGCTGAGGAGGCGTGAGATATTTCTTTTGCATCAGAGCTGTTGCTCTGGACACAAGTCATAATTTGTTTAATATAGACGAATGAGGAGAATATTACTAACGCTGCCTTTTTTTTTTTTTTTTTTTTTTTTTAAAAACTGAAACCCNNNTTTTTTTTTTTAATAAACTGAAAGCTCCCCCTCCTGGCACATTCCCTGAACTGAATGCAAGGTTCCTGACGTCTACTCTTAGCAACGGGAGATTCACAAAGACTCTTTATAAGTAGCATATTTATAGTTTCCCGAGGATTTCCCATTTCCCCATCCAGCTATGGGACCTCACATGAACTGACTTAACACCAGGGGTTTGTCCCAGGGCTTTGTCTATAATTTTAATCTGTTGTTTTTCCAGGCAAAGACTTAAGGTTTCCACTTTGCTGCATCTTATACAGAGTGAAGAAAACAACTTTCTCAGAAAGTTTGATTGTTCACCTTTGTGTTCCTTCAGAGTGATTGGTGTAGCTCAGCTATAACCCCAGCATCTAATTTCCTAGTAAATGCCTTGGAATCATTTTGAGAAATCTGCTGGATCTCTTTGAAGCAATGCTGCAGCTCTGCTGCAAGCAGATCCTGACCAGGCTCAGGGAATCTGCAAGCCAGAGAAAACAAAAAAGCAGAGAGGGACATGTTTATGTCACAATTTTGGTAACTGCTGTAACTGCTCTCATCTCATTGCTGCCTGTGTTCGAGGACTACCAGTCCCTCTAATCCCTGGAATCAGTGTAGTCACTTATGTGTTTAATGTGATGAACTGATTTCTCACTGAATTTCCACAGCCATACGCTTATGCAAAGAAAGGGGGAGACTTTCCCAGCATATACAGCCACAGGATCCTGCAGTTCCCACAAATTAATTTTAATTTTTTTTACAGTCCCCGTTACCATCCCTGAACTCCAAACAGGCTGACACAGGCAGTGCACTGGTTAGGGAGTTTTCATTAGATTTGCCATAGTATTCAAAGACATCATCTCTCTGTGTTCTTAAAAATTATTTATGGGGAGCAACATTTTACTGGAGCGTGAAGGCAAGAATGGATGTTCCTGTGCAGGCAGGACTGTGCTGGGGCCATGCTTTCACATAGCCATGCACACCAACCTCCTGACCACACAGAGGAAAGTGAAGGAGTGTGAAGCAGAGTCAAATAACCACATAATAATCTCAATTCATTGCTGAGCTGTAACAGCAAAGTGAGAATGAATTAATTAATTATAACTATGTCTTCCTTTACGGGCTTCCCCTGAATACCAAGGTGGTATTTTCTTATATGGTAGTGATGCTACTTTGCTTTTTATGCAGTTAAGTAATAAATATGGCAGGTTTCAGTCGTAGAAGAGTGGTTATTTTAAAGTCGAGCATACAGTAACAATTTACTACAGATACAAGGAATGAAGTGTGCCTATTAGACTTGGTACATTAATTCTGGAAGTGAGAGAATTGCTGGCCTGGCACCTTATGCCACTTTCCTGTTCCCTCTCCGTGGTTACAAAATTCAGGACTGACCTACACGAACAAAGCTGCTCTAAACGGAGCAGAGCTCGACTGCTGAGGCAGTGAGGCCAATGGGCTCCCAGTGCCACTGACAGCAAAGAAGGGCTGTACACAGGGCAGTGCATCAAATGCAAGCTTTTCATTTGAAGCCAAAGTGGAGTAGTAATGAAGCAACAAATGACACTTTCATTATATCCATGAATATGCACCTATCTGTATTCTTGCTAAATCCTTGCTGTATAGATGCATATGCACGTGTGTCTTCCTAGAAATGTCTTAAAAGCTGCTTTTATGGTCATAATGAAAGAGTAGGACTCCTTTGAGAGCCATTTGTCTGCAAAACTACTGTAAACTTCCTTTGAGTAGGCTGTCTGCACTCAAGAGAGTTAAATCAGTAGAACTTTGACGAGACTAGAAGACCCACTGATATCTAATTAATGTGGAAATAATTGTTGTAATCGTTGCATTGCTCTACAAAGCATGTACTGAAAAGCAGTTACACGATTTAGTCAGCATCAAATCAGTTTGATATGCAAATGGAGGTGTGGACTACTAATGCTGGTAGTATTTAAACATTTGTTTACAAAGCTGAGAAAATTGGAAATGTGAACAAAAGGGGTCCAAAAGCCATGTCTTTTACCAACAGAGACTTTCTTAAGAGTTTTTGCTGTACACCTTTTAGAGTCAGGAGGCTCTAATGACAAGAGTAACAGCAATGCCAAACGTGAGGGTACTGCTGGGAGTAAAGTGTGGAACAGTTGTGCCTGTACCTGAGGCATTCCCACACTTTTCCTCCAGCAGGAATAAAAGGGAGCAATTGTAGAGCTCTCCAGATTACCCCTGAGCTCTTAGCTTTTTGCTGTAAGGGGTCGTGGAAACAACCTAAATTGTCTTTATCCATTTGATGTAGATTCAATTAACTCGTTTTAATGACTATGGGATGGAGCTCAGGGAGTTGAGAGCTGCTCTCATTGTTAAGCCCGGCTTGTCCTGTGACATAAGTTGCATTTTTGGGTGGAGAAAGAAGTAAAAGACAATGAATTGCCAGGACAGGATCAAACAGAGTCTACAGGGAAGTGTAATCATCAACTCTCAGGCATGTGCAAAGCTCATGGCTGCATCCAAGTACAGAAGTGCAACACAAAGTTGAGAAAATCACATACAAAACGACTGCATCTTATCTGTTTGCTAAACCATTACTCTTAAATCAACACAAAGTCCTTGGGGGTAATAAACTGGGACCTGAGATTTAGATGAGTATTTTGTCTGGGATGTAACTTTGCTACATTTATTTATCATGGCCAAAAGAGTGGGTACCGAATATTTTTATTTCAGGAGGAGTGCAAAATTGCAAATTGTTCCCAGGGACTGTGGAAAATTACGTAGTTGCACGATATTTAATGGCATATGCTTCTGAATTCTTACTTGGAAGACTTTAACAGGATCACTCAGAAGAGCCCTTGCTAACCCCTTCTCTTTTCATTCACTTTAACAGGATTTCTGAGCACTGGGGACCAAGCAGCAAAAGGAAACTATGGCCTCCTTGATCTAATTCAAGCTTTGCGATGGACTAGTGAAAATATTGGGTTCTTTGGAGGTGACCCATTAAGAATAACTGTTTTTGGATCTGGTGCAGGCGGTTCGTGCGTCAATCTGTTGACTTTATCCCATTATTCTGAAGGTAACCGTTGGAGCAATTCAACCAAAGGTATTATGCAGGTTGCAAATTTTGACAATTTTGGTGTCTGCATGCCACCACCATTAGTACTATGTGATGTTCTGTATATTCTCTTTGTTTCTATGAACTGTTGAGTTCAGCTTAATATTAAGAAACTTTTAAAAGTCTGTACAATCTTCCTTCTCCCTCAGCTCTTCTGTGCATGTTTGAATTTTGGGTCACTTTCTTCTTTTTCCTGTGGAGCTTTGTAGAAATACTTTATAGCAGACTTCTGAACAGCATTTTCTTGGTGCATCATTTTTGTCTCTTTTCTTTCCTACCTAAGGGTGTCCTTTTTGGAAAATCAGTCAGTCATGCTCATAGTAGATGAGGTCATCTATATTCAGACAGTTGTGAAAGACATGTTTAGTTTCTCCTGAGGAGCAGAATTTAAGGAAAACTAAAATGACACAGTTTCTCTTTTCAGTCTAACAGCTGAATTGCTTAAAACTATTATTTTGTGTGAAGGAAACAAGTAACTAGTTCAGAAATCTTTTGTCTGAAACTGCGTGAACTTCACTTGCTGTCATCTAATAAAAGAATTGTTGAATGTTTTGCATGCATGATCCAAAATTGTCAAAGCATCCAAGTTGCAAATGGATTTCCTTCTATGTTTTTTCCTATTCCATAACTAACACCTTTTCTCTCTAGTTGAGGCAGACAACAGGAAATTAAAATCATGCTGTTTAAGGCACCCAACTTATTTTTTCTGTGATTTTTGCACCACAGTTTCACACAGTGTTTCTCATTTGCATGGCTATTTCTTATTGATCATGTTACTTTTGTCTTACTGTTTTCACATATTTTTAATTGTATTAATTTTACCAGGGACACCACACTGTGCCCTGTGCATATAATCCTCCACTGATTTATATTGCTGTATCTCCATGGGGGACTAATTGGCTGGTCATAAAAACATAATTCTGCTGACATTAAAAGAGCTGCATTTCCCCAAAGTCATGTTACAAAGACCACTGAGGTCAATAGAAGTGAGAGATTCTTTAGACCATGCCATTATGCTTTTTAAAATGAGAGAAAAATATAACTTCTACAAGAAAAACCAAGTGGAAAATAAGACTGTGGGCCAAATTTTAGTCTATTTTCACAATTTGATTTTTAATGTAACCTTTTTTTTTTTCTTCTGTAACTGCCTGCATTAAATAGGAGATATTTAAAAGAACAAGCCTATAAGAAGAAGATGTAAGCATTACCTCACTGCAGTGTGACCTGAAGGTCACAATGCACCATCTTCCTTTTAGCAGAACTCTCAAAACCAACTTTATCAACAAGGATTAACCCCAGGTTCAATGAGGACAATATCTTCCCCTAACTCTTTATTTGGTCTTAATATCAATCTTTTTGGTCTAACATGACATCAATGCAAAATGCCACATTGACAATATTTGGACAGTCATGTGTTGCCTCCCATCAGCAAATGACACCCTCTCATATCCCAACACATGGCCAGAATTCTGCCAGGAGCAGAATTTGTTTAGGGAAACTCAGGCACTAAGTTGCCAACACAGCAGATCAAGGCCTTTTGGAGGGGCCCGAAGAAGGTTCAGTAAAGGAAAATTTTCGAGGATTTCTTTTAGAACAAAAAGCAAACCTATGCTTTGATGAAATTTGGATTTAAAAGAACAGCTCACCACACTCCCATGTATGTTATGTTTCATTTGGAGGTGGTTACAGTAGCCCTAAAAAAAAAAAAAAAAAGAAAGAAAAATGAAAATATAAATTGGTCATGTTCAAAAAAGAAAAGTTATTTCGTAACATTTCCAAACCCTATTTCATTTCACATTATTTTGTTTCACATTCACATTTGAAAGCTGGAGAAGGCCTTTTTGTTAAGAGTATGTAGTGATAGGACAAGGGGAAAGGGCTCCAAAATGACGGAGGGCAGGGGTAGATCAGATATTAGGAAGAAATTCTTCCCTGTGAGGGTGGGGAGGCACTGGCACAGGCTGCCCAGAGAAGCTGTGGCTGCCTCATCCCTGGCAGTGTCCCAGGTCAGGTTGGATGAGGCTTGGAGCAACCTGGGATAGTGGAAGGTGTCCCTGCCCATGGCAGGGGTCGGGACTGGATGAGCTTCAAGGTCCCTTCCAACCCAAACCATTCCAGGGCTCTGTGATTCTATGATTATCCACCAGTCCCTTCCCTAAGCTGTAAATTCCGACGCTCTCTTCGCTTCCGTTGTTTCCCTCTGAAAGGTTCCCTTGGCAGCTGAGAGGAGGAATTCAGCCTATTTCAAGATGGAGCTGTTCACAGCCACCCACCTGCAAGTGGGCAGAGCAGCACCCATCTTCACAAACTGCTCTGAAAATATAGATGCACATATGCAAATTATTATTATTTACTGTGGTGAGACTTTGAATAAGAGTCACAAAGCACTATGGCCCACTGAACATTTAAATTTTCTTTCTATCAGTCTGAAG
Source organism: Erpornis zantholeuca (assembly GCA_013400515.1). Classification (NCBI taxonomy): domain Eukaryota; kingdom Metazoa; phylum Chordata; class Aves; order Passeriformes; family Timaliidae; genus Erpornis; species Erpornis zantholeuca. The sequence continues at coordinate 50,560 of VZTN01013579.1, read as the reverse complement.
CCCATAAGCAGTAATAATCATACATATTATCAGATAAAAATGTAGTTCTCCATCCTGTGAGGTACAATTTTCCCCCACGAATTATGTGACAGAATGAAAATAATTTTTCATACCATTCAGTTTTCACCTTTGAGTGGAGGAATAGCTCTGTCAGCATTCTTCAGCACAAGGAGGGATGTTTAGTTTCACTTGCTCAGATGGCTTTATGGCCAAAGGACTTGACCACTTTTACTTAATCCAGCATCTGATGTTTATGTAGCACTTAGCAAGCCACAGTGTTTGTATCAGCATTTTCTTGTACATAGCCTACACTTTCTGTCCTTGTTCAGACATATATAATAAAGCAATAAAAATAGATTTACACAATATGCAAAACCCCACACACATTATGAATTATCATGAAATACATCTTTGTGAAAATTCAGCTGTGTCATTTAGTTACATTTATTACAATGCCTGGATCCTGTGTGGTAATTCCACTGACTTTGAGCTGATTTATGCTAGCTCAATATCTGACCTTATAAACATGCAAATATATTTTTAGCTGTTTATAGCTCAAGTTCATTCTTATTTTTACTCACATCTTGCAAGGAAGTAATATCTTGGATATGACTTCTCATAAATTTAAGGAGAGGCTTGAGTTTCACACATTTCAGTGTCTAAACCTTTCTAATTTGAAGACTTTGGGATTAGGACCTAATACAATCTAGAACGATTTTAAAATTCCTGAGAAGCTTGTAAAACATTTCCTGCCAGCAACAGATTCCAACTTATTTTCGAGTGTACAGGGTCTGGTGCTGCACTAGAGGCTGTAAAAACATTTCTCTGATTTGATTTAGAGTCTAGGGAGGTTTTTTATCAATAGAAATATGTTACTTATCAAAGCCTTGTCCTTTATTGGAATAAATTTCTGAGGTAAGCCGAGCACCTTGACTCCAGTTCCTCAGGTGGGAGTATCCAGCTATTCACCAAGCATTAGACCAAAGATTCTTAGTGGAACTAAGTGAGGCCAGGTGTCACTTTCTGTCCCTAAGTACCTCCACCAGAGTGGGTGGAATGACTCCATATGCCAATCAGCACAAGTAAAACAAATTTTACTTATCTTAAATCAGAGTAATGTTTGAACACTAAAGACCATTTTGACCATTTTGTGTTACCCAGAGTGGCCTATAAGAGGTAGGGTCCAGTATAAAATATTTTTCCAGTATTTTGTGCAAAAGGTGTGATATGGAAATGTACTTCTATGAAAATTTAAAAAAAACCACTCAAAAAACAGCAGAAAGGCAACAGTTACCTAAATAAAGTCTAAATACCTATTAAATAGAGTCTAAATTACCTAATATAGTTTCTGAGCATTATTTTACACAAGGTTCAGACCTATAATGTCATTTGGAACCCAAAGTACCCTCCTCAAATGGAGTGGAAAAATGCAAAGGGAGCACAAGAAGTATCAGAACAAGGATGGAGTTTTGATTGCGTTAAAGCCAATAGGAAAATAATTGCATTACTTCACTGCCTACAAGGGGGTGAGGCTATCATCCACTACATGTTTTGAAAATTCTTACAGAAGGGAGAGGAAAACATGAATTTTAACATATTTTGTTATTTCTCTGGATAGAATTCCTGGTCCAAAGTGCTAATTAAATCAGCATAAATTCAGGTTAATTGTACTGAAGTCTTTGGGATTTAGTGCAAGTTTATATGCAGTGTCAGATCATTCTCTCTCCCTTAAATGAAAACCTGAACATATGTTTAAATCTCTGAGTTACAAAGCTAAACAGTGTAAAATATATCATTTTTCTTTTTATGTAAGTGTGATCAATATAAACCTGCCTTAAAAAAGCTCCTTACAAGAAAGGATTTTGACTTAGGCACTTATAAATTTAATAGCTGCTTGGTACCTTCTCATCTATTACTCTAGACTATAAACTTTTGCAGGGGTACAGAATTTAAAAGCACTGCAGTTTTCAAACCAAATTTAATCCCAAAGAAAACATTAAAAGGTGTAATAGATTTATTTAACACATAATTGTATGCATGCATGCTGATGATGGCTTGAACAATACCTAAAATTTCAACCCATTTTGAAGATTTGTTGGCTTTTCCACCGACCTATAAGGTGCTTTAATTTTAAGAATTTTTTAACCTGATAGTGTTATCCTGCATAAGGTAATGCCACTGCTTTTTCTTCCTGAGCTTTTTTTGAAAAATCTGTTCCTCAGCTGGACTATATTGAGGGAGAATCATTTGCTTCAGCACATACTGCATTTATTTTGTGCACATTACCTGTAGGTACAACAGCAGTCAGATCTCACCATCCCATGTATTTAAGTACTATTAAGATTCAGGTATCTCTTCTGTTAAAGTTTTCTATTGTTTCAAAGAGCTCTTTTGAATCTTTCAAAGTCTGTGGCTGTTTCAAGGTCACTTCAGTAGTTTTCAAATATTTCTCCCCACAGGACTTTTTCAAAGAGCAATAGCTCAAAGCGGAACCGCTCTCTCCAGCTGGGCAGTTAGTTTTCAGCCTGCAAAATACGCCAGGATGCTGGCTACAAAAGTTGGTTGCAACATGTCAGACACTGTAGAACTGGTAGAATGTCTACAGAAGAAGCCTTACAGAGAACTTGTTGACCAGGACATTCAACCAGCAAGATACCACATAGCCTTTGGACCAGTAATCGACGGCGATGTGATACCAGACGACCCTCAGATCCTGATGGAACAAGGCGAATTCCTCAACTACGACATCATGCTGGGAGTTAACCAAGGGGAAGGGTTGAAGTTTGTTGAAAACATCGTGGACAGCGAAGATGGCATATCAGCCAGTGATTTTGACTTTGCAGTTTCTAATTTCGTCGATAACTTGTACGGATATCCCGAAGGCAAAGATATATTGAGGGAAACCATCAAGTTTATGTACACGGACTGGGCAGACCGGCACAACCCCGAGACCAGGAGGAAAACGCTGCTGGCTTTGTTTACTGATCACCAGTGGGTTGCACCAGCAGTGGCCACAGCAGATCTTCACTCGAATTTCGGATCGCCTACCTATTTCTATGCCTTCTACCATCATTGCCAGACAGATCAGGTACCTGCATGGGCAGATGCAGCCCATGGAGATGAGGTTCCTTACGTACTAGGAATCCCCATGATTGGTCCTACTGAGCTATTTCCGTGTAATTTCTCCAAAAATGATGTCATGCTAAGCGCAGTGGTGATGACATACTGGACAAACTTTGCAAAAACTGGGTGAGTACCAGATAATGAATGATCTTTGTATGCAAACTTTGGATGGAATGGTGCTTTCCACTGGTTATCTCCCTTGGGAATGCCTCTGTACTTCTAGGGTGAATAAGAGATTAAGAATTGAATTGGATATTTATGTTTACTGTAACGTGCTTTGGCTCACTAAGATATTTTAGGAAAAAGAGGGAAAAATATCTTTGCAGACTTTCTGAAAAGAAATTTTAAAATACTCACAGAACTAATTAAGGAAACTCTAGAAAAGTGTAAAACTAAGGATTTAACATATGTGTATAGTTAAAACCAGCTAGGACCATTAGTACCTGCCTTTACCCCACCAATACTTTCATCTTATGAGACAGAAAATTCTATAAATATTGCATCAAATATAATACCGCTTCTTTTAGTAGCACATTTTGTCTTAAATTCTCGCTTCTGCCCAAAAAATATGTGACTTTAAACTTGGAAAGTTTTGCCATTTTCATTAATTCCTTTTTTCAATGGAGTTCAAAAACCTTTGTTACCTTTGACCACTGTTGTTTTTGACTATGTATTGCACTGAGTTGTACTCTGCCATGATCCTTCCCCTCTGGATGGCCACAGATGATTCACAGGAACAGAAATGCAGAGCTGTATAAACTTTATGTTGCTAAAAAAGAAAAAAAAATCTTAATGTGCTCTCACACTGGCCTCTCATAGACATTTGTCCACATCACCACACCCCGGATAATCTTCCCTCAGCAGCACGAGATTTCACTGTGAGAGAGACACCAACATTTTGGAGAACCAGGGAAGTCGCTGAAGTCTGTGTAAAAGAAGGGTTCATTTGCATAATGCTGTTTCTAATCAAGATTATTAAGGCCTCTAATTTTAGGGAATAGCACTCTGCTCCATCCAAAGGCAGCCTTAAACATTTAGTATGAAATCTTAATTATGTTAATTTTATAATTCCGTTTGAAATGCTTTGTAACATTGGAGATATCTTTTTCTTTTAGCGACCCGAATCAACCAGTGCCGCAAGACACAAAATTCATCCACACGAAACCAAATCGTTTTGAAGAAGTAGCATGGACCAGATATTCTCAGAAAGACCAACTGTATCTTCACATTGGATTAAAACCACGAGTTAAAGAACACTATAGGGCCAATAAGGTGAACCTTTGGTTGGAACTGGTACCTCATCTGCACAATCTTAACGACATTTCACAGTATACCTCTACCACAACTAAAGTGCCATCGACTGACAATACTTTCAGACCCACGAGGAAAAATTCTGTTTCAGTTACTTCAGCCTTTCCTACAGCCAAACAAGATGATCCCAAGCAACAACCGAGCCCATTTTCAGTGGATCAAAGGGACTACTCGACAGAATTGAGCGTTACTATTGCGGTTGGCGCATCTTTGCTGTTCCTGAACATTTTGGCCTTTGCAGCGTTGTACTACAAAAAAGACAAGCGGAGACACGATGTTCACAGGAGATGTAGCCCACAGCGTACCACTACCAATGATCTCACCCATGCACAAGAAGAGGAGATAATGTCCCTCCAAATGAAGCACACTGACTTGGATCATGAATGTGAGTCCATCCATCCACATGAGGTGGTTCTTAGGACCGCCTGTCCCCCAGACTACACGCTAGCTATGAGAAGGTCTCCTGATGATATTCCCTTAATGACACCCAACACCATCACGATGATCCCCAACACTATACCAGGGATTCAGCCCCTACACACATTCAACACATTTACTGGAGGACAGAACAATACTCTGCCCCATCCTCATCCCCACCCCCATTCACACTCAACAACCAGGGTATAGCCAGACAAGACGAAACAAACTTTATTTTTTGATGGATTACAGTAGGTGATATTACTGAAGATTACTTGGCTTTCAACCTACAAGACTCTTACTATTTAAATATGGAGGAATATTATGTGAATATACATATCAAGAACATTTCGGGTTTTGAAAAAAATGAATTGTACATATATCAAATGAACTTAAGAAACAAACAAAACAAAAGAAAACATACAAAAACAAACAAAAAGCAAAATACCCAACTGTTTGCAATTGCTTGAAGCAGTTGTCCTGAATGATACTTTTTCATTCACATTCAAGTATTAATTTTTTGAAGATTTAAGTTACATAATGGAATTAGGCATGTGCAACACAAACAGGAAAGAACTATGACTGAAAATTTTAAAAACCTATAAATATGCACAAGGGACACACTAATGGAATGTCAGATAATTTTCACCAATTTTTATTTGGACCTGTTTTCTTGTGTAGACCATATTTACATATTTGAATAAGTACACAAAGCACCAATGCTGTTAAGGCCTTAGAAAGGGGCTCATGCTGAAATCTGCCAGTCAGAGAAGTTTTGCAGTCTGGCAGGTACAACATTATCACATAAGTGCTGTCAGTATAAAAGTTGTGGGAATAAAGGAAACTGGATATTTTTAGCACGATGTGCATGATAATTTATATGCTTGGTGGCTGTGCTGCTGATTAAGCCGTAATTAAAATTCTTCTCATCCCATTGGAGTTTTTAATAGAAGCTTTCTCCATCAATTGGCACAACCTAAAGAAGTTTTCTAAAGGGGCAAAAGTAATTACAGTAAAATATGTCTTGGTAGTTTCTGAAAGAGAAGGGATTGCAACAGTTCTTAAAGGTATTTATGGCATTCTAGGTATACAGTGGTGGACCCTCACTGATATGAATTCCAGACAAAAAAATGTATATTAATAATGTTCTTTTTCCTTTCTACCTACATAATTTCAAACTTTGAAATAACTATAACTTTAATGGAATCTCCTTTGATGAAGGATTTACAATTTGCTGTGATTTAGTTACAAAATATTTAGTTCAAATTGATAGGGTAAAGTGTGTCCAAAAATTTAATTGCAATGACATTTTGCCATCTAAAAATGCCCCAATATTACAGCTCTGATTACACCTTTCAGTTTATCGTTTCAACTCATGTTGCATGTTACAAAGTTTACTTATAATACTTTAATATAATGTTAATTCCCTTTTTGCTATACATTAGCTTTGTCATTCCAATGAGTTCTCTAGAGCAGATGGCAAGAGAGTAGAAAAAGAAGGTATATAAGAACGGGGAGAGAGCCAACAACTGGAAATTTTAAAATCTGGATACTACATATGTTTGTGTGATTTGAAGTGAATGTTCTAAAATCACGAGAAATTTTTCATTCCCCTGTTGCTTTCCAGTAATTCTATACCACGGTACTTTCAAAAATGTTTGTATATGTAATCAGATGTACATTTATACAAAAGAAATAATTGAGATGGACTTAAGAGCACATCCCTGATAAATACTTTCTCTCTTACCTGTACTATATTTCTATTAGACTAAAGTTATGTGATTTTTTTTTACATTTTTTCAAATTACTAGCAATTTTGATAGTTTGTAAGATAATGCGAAGAACTTTCTCTGACAAACTAACTGCAGTAACAGAAACATTTCTTTTCAGTTACTCTTTTTCAAGAATGAAAGCTTATTACACACAAAAATTGTATACTACTTGATGGAAAATTACTTTGTATTTCTTGGCCATATTACTGGTCACTGAGTGAAATAAAGATAATCTGGATAATGAATATTATTCCAATGTTAAGAGACCTGATCTTTGCTCATTAAAGAGCTAAAATGTTTATTGCTGTTTTGTCATTTTTTAATGAAGTAATGGTAACTGTCTCAAATAAAGAGTAATATCTTAAGACCATTCTGGTTTTTGAAGACCATGAGCATGCCTTCTACAACTAATAAAACTGCAAATTTATGGGCCAGCCCCACCAGAGCCATTTCTTACAGAAATATTGATACTGTGACCGTCATCACACATAAATCTCCCCTAGATTTCAGGAATGAGTTAAAAATGCAATATCAACACCAAAAAAAAGGCAAGGAACAGGCCTAATTGAAATAAATCTGCAGTATTCCATGATGGGAAAAAAAAATCACTTGGGTTTTATTGGATGATTGAGCTTTTATTATAAAAGATTGCTGGGAAGTTTAAAGCATGTTTGCTAACATCGAGCACAGACATTAAAAATGAAGCTGAAACCAAAATAAAGTACTGGGATTTCAGTTATTTTATGTACTTATTTAGCAAAAAAAAAAAAAAAAAAAAAAAGAAAACCA
>VZTN01013579.1:2004-36939 GCA_013400515.1 Erpornis zantholeuca | reverse complement strand
ATCAGAATGACAACTTTTCACACCCAGTTTTTACTTTATTACAATGTGCCTCGGGCTGAGGAAATAAGACTAGCAGTGATCAGAACTAAATAGGCAGCATGAAGCAATGAAAAATCCTTACTTAAAAGACTTTACAGTGTAGAAACTTTACAAAAGTAAGCAAAGCTAAGACTGGAGAAGGCTGCACATGGCTTCCATAGCATGGAATGCATTTTGGAGTGGATTCTGCCTTGGGATGGCTAGATGAGCTGGAGCTGTTCTTATTTCTTCTATCTTTATAAATAACTCCAAAATTAGATAAATACATCTGAGATAAGGTACAGTGATGAGGTTTACAGCAATTGCCAGATCCTCAATGCTTCATTCCCTGTGATATTGCTTTGTGAGGGGTAAGTCCCATTAGGAGTGAGTTAGCAAAGTGGAAATGCAGAACAGAGAGATGCCGTAGGGGAGAGAAAGCAGGGAAGAGGAGCTGGAGGAAAAACACCAGCCCAGAGGAGTGAATTTTGGAGATCAAACCACTACTGAGTAGTCTGGCACACCAGCACAAATGGGGCTTCTTGTAGCATTTGGTGAGACTGCTGTGTTTTGCCAGTTTGAGTGTCTTTGATCAAATGGGCTGATTCTCCTCAGAAGTTAGTGTGGATTTAGACACATTTAACACACAATAGCTGTACTTAACAAAAAAGGCTGGCTGCCTGTTCTGGTGCAAGGGAGTCCTTATTTTATGCAGTCAGATATTTCACTTTCTCCTAGTTTTGTGTTTGCAGGCTTCAAATCTTTGTCTAAGGACTACCAGAGATAATAGGAACAGCAAGAGTTCACATGTGAAAAGGATGAGAGTTGTATTTTCAAAAACTGCCCCAAAGCACATGGCATTTTATTAGCTGTAAGCAGCATAATAAATTATTTCTGTCAGCTTAGCAGCCTCTAGTTACACTGTCACAGTGAGTGGCACTATTTTAACCTGTGTTCAGCTTGAAGATATACAATAGCTGCATTGATGTCAAGAACTTGTAGAAGGGTTTATGTGAGTATTTTTAGGCTTCTGTGTGGTCTCTGACACCTATTTGACAAGCACTTAAGACCACATGATTTATAAAAACATACTTTAGAGCAATACGACATAAAAATCACTGTAAAGTTAGTTTACTGGAGAGAGAACTGATTGTCCTGTAAATCATTAGTATTATTGAGAGAGCTATGCAGAATATGATCACTTATGTCTTGGAGAGGAGCTACATGAATGCCTTGGCTGCATTTGTTCAAACCTCTGAATCTCATGCTGTGTGTTTTGCAATCAGATTAAGTGAAAAGATAAAAACAAACAGAACAAAACACATAAAGCTGATAGCAATATTTGCCACATGCTGAGGTCAAAGAGGTGTAAATCCTGACATATCGATGGCTTCATTGCTTATGAAGCTACTAAACATTATCCATTTAGAGGAGAGATCAATAGGAAAAGCACCAGCTGAAGGGGACTACCTGTGGTGCAATCAGCACCAAGTGCATGTCCATCCTGTGCATCTGTGAGGCTTCTGCAAAGCTGCTTTCTCAGGTTAGAAGCCAAGGATAAAAAATTACAAATTTCAGTAACAGCTGTGAGCATTCATTTGACTCATTGATTCCATTTCAAGGAACTCTTTCAATTATTTGAATAATTTGCCAAGATGTTGCCATCTCATTAACACAGATACTGGGCATAGCAGACTTTGGTTTACAGTAGAGATGTTTGGGTTGGTGTGATTACATATGGTTCACATCTGATCAGCAGAAAATAACCTTTTGTAATTGTGACCATTACTTATGTGTCCTTACCCTCAGTCCTGCATTCTGTGTGGCATTTTCTGAGGAGGATGAGAGCGAAGGAGCTTTTGCAGAACACTTACCTGGATATTAGCTGTTTAACTTTCAGAAAGTTAATAAAGAGCACTTCTGGGAAATGGGAGATGTCTTGTCTTTCATCCTTGACAACAGGAATTTCCCTGCTGATGTTCAGACAGCTTCTGCAATTAGATTTGCATTAATATCTACTCTCTCTTCCACCTTCATTCTTATAGGTACGTGCTAATGAAACAAGAGATCTTGAACGCTCTTGTTCAACTTTTGAGTGTAAAAATGTCTTTGCCTGGCTGATGTTAGTGACACAAAACCCTGGGGTGTCATGAGGCTACAGGTACACTCCAACTTGGTGATTGGAATGCAACAGTTCTGTACAAGCATTGTGACAGTGTAAAACATCCAGCTTTAAACCACAAACACTGCAGCTTCCATAGCTCCTCCAGCTGTCTAGACAGTGCCAAAGTCTCACTGGAAAACCAAGAAAGGTTATCATAACCTTATTTCAGGTTTTTATCACTGCCATGATGGTAACTGAGCTAGATCTGTGGTCTGGTGTGTGAAGGAAATTGAAACAGCAAATTAAATCTTGGAAAAAATCTTAAGCAAATGTTTTCTGAACTTAAAATTTGAATCTGAACTGCTGGCTGGCTGGTGACCTTAACTCTCACAGCTGTTACCTCACAGCAGATCTGTGGTTTTGCTGCACACTAGGTGACAGTGGCTAAAATTTTCAGCTGTTTTTTTCCAAAGTAAAGCAGATCTGCAGCTACTTCTTCAGCTCCATAATTTCTGTGATCTGTCCACAATCTCTCAAGTAGGTGCTGAGTTTATTTTTTCATGGATGCTCATTCTGGGTCTGTGTTGTTGTGGTCAGACCCTGGTTGTGGGTGGTGAAAACTGATCATACTAAAAGGAGCTGAACATGGAATTTGCAGACTGCAAATCTTTGAAACCTCATCTAGCAAGCTATGTAAAATGGACTGCATTTTTCCCATAATGTGAAACTATTTTTAAGATGGAATGAACAAGAGATAGTTGCACAGAAGAAAGGAAAGTCTCAGTAAAAATCAAAGAGAAAGAAGTGCTATAATATAATAATTTTACCAGTCATTTATTTTGTGATTTAGAAAAACAACAAAAAAAATATTGTTCATATTTTCTTTGGTCAAAATTAGTAATACCTTTAGTAATATACAGGAAAATAGCCCATATTTTTCAAAATTTTTACAAAATTGCATTGAGATTATTCTTCTGAACGAACAAGTTTTATTTCATATGTTTACAGCAACAAAAAGGAAAGAATAGCAATAAGCCATCATGATTTCTAACCTGCACTGAGCATTTACCACATGCAAGCCTGAGATGCCTACCCACAGGGTAAATCCCCCTACAGCTACGAGCTCATTCAGCTGCAACTGGAGCAAGTAGCAGCCTCAGAGTTGCCCTGGGTTAAACTGGTAGTGAGGCATCACATTCCAGAAACTGGATTCTCTGCCCCGTGGTGCCTGTGAACTGGGCAGCAGTGGCAAGGGGACAGTGTTTTGGATGTGTTTCATCTCCATTCAGTGGCAGGTGAGGGATGGAAAGGCACAGACCCATTTTGTTACTAGCAGCAGCAAGGCCACTCCAGCTCCTTTCCATGCGGTCACTCTCACTTGGACAGATCTGTAACAGCATGAGCTTGTGCCCCATTAGGCAAGAATTAAAACCTGCAATTAAAAATACTAACATTTAATTTCAGAAAGTGGAGGCAGGCCAGAATAACCCAGAGCAGACAGCAGGGTCAACAGCAGGCAGGGTCTGTAAATTGACTCTGTCTGGCATGAGCAAACTTAGGTAAGTGCTGATTAGGCAGGTCTTGTAATGTGCCTTTTGTGAAAACAAATTCAAGCTGCAGCCTTCCCTATGCAGCACAGCTGATGATGACTTGTTACTTAAAGGTCTGGGAAAGCAGCTTACACATCCTGAGCTTGTGAGGAAAGAAACAGCAGGAGGGTGCAGGAATAATGAAAACAAATGCACACTGAGAACTGGACAGGTAACACCAGTGCAGAAGTCAACAGTGTGATGTGCCCCAAAAGGTACTGCAGGAAACTGCAAAGTCAAAGCTGACCCAGGACTCCCAAACAGCTTCTTTGCATTCATTACTTGCTGTGCTTAGGTCCTGTCAGGGCAAACAGGATCAGTTATGCTTTTCTTCCCCTGTGCAGGGTGGCACAGCTTTAAGATGCTGCCTCTCCTTGGAGAAAGAGGCTGCAAAATTGCCCTGGCAGGTAGAGCTGGTTGGAGGGGGAAGGAAAAGCAGTGGTGCTGTTGTAGTGGGGGGAGCCTGCAGTCTGTTGACAAGTGGCATCAGCAGCTGGAGCAGAGCAGATCTGCAGCACAGATAGATGGTGGTGGGTGTTCAGGCTATTCCTGTAAGCCCTAATGACCACAAAACATTTTCTTTTTATTTAATATGAAGGTTTTAAGACAGTACTTAATGATTCACTTCCCTTACAAATGAACAGTGGAAAACATCCTTTAATCAACAAAACCCTCTCATTGCTGTTAATTACAGGTTTTTTTGCAGGTGTTGAAGAAAAAAAAAACGTATAATTTCCAGCTGTCTCATGTGCACAATTCTCAAAATAGCTGAGCATTTGGAAGCTATTTTATGGATTTTTAGGTTTTAAAGAACTTTCTGACAGGGACTGTGAGACCACACTCTAGAGCAGTAGGAGTAGTTCTTATTGTTGTTATTTAATTTCTGGTGGTAGGTAGTAATTTTACAAGAAAAAAATGCAAGAACTGTAAAAAAACTACAGCAGGTACTTGACCTACTCTGCAAAAGGCAGCTGCTGTAATGTTACACGCAGCTCCAGCAGCAGCTGTTTATCTAATGAGCTTTGGAAGACCAGCTCTCCCAGCCTGACAGCTCCAAGAAATACAGAAGCATGGCAAGAAGTGGCATTGATGCTTCAATAAGAGACATTCTTTCCTCTGAGTCAGCATGAATAAAATGTGTTGGAAGAGTGGTGGAGGCACTGGGAGACAGCACCGTTAAATAAGGCTCAAAACCTATATTCTTGTTAAGAGTGAGACTGTCCTGTGCAGATGATAAATAAGTGTATGTTGTCATAGACTGCAAAGAACCTAAAAAAGGCAGAGGCATTTTGTGGAAGGAGAGAGTAATTTCAGTCTTTTTGGGTCTTTTCAGTCTGAAATTTATTCACGTGTGAGCTGAATAAATGCTATTGGATGTTTCTGCTTTGCATAAGCTAGGTCTAAACAGAGCATTTCAGATCCCTTGAACAGGAGTCCTCTGGTAGCCCTGGATCTTCATTCAGGAGTTCTTTGCGAGTCCATATGATGCAGCTGCTCCAGTCTAGTGCAGGGTAAGGTTTGTGTCCTTACAGCACTGTGCCACAATGCCCTGCTCTTGTCACCTTGGTGGTTAAGCCTCTAGCCAAGCTGTCACTTAAGTGGTCTCAGTGTCTTGCTCTCAGCAGCTGGACCCTAGAAAAATGTTCATATTCAGGTTTGGACAAAGAGGAATCACAAGTTGGAATTAAAGCTGTGTTTCCCTTTTGGCTTTGTTCTGATCCACAACCATTCTCAGAGTACAGTTAAAAATAAAATGACCTCTTCCTTTTCCTTGCCGCTGTCATGATTGTCATTCCCCAGCAGATGCCCTAACTTCCCACTGCGCCCTGCTGGCTTTGCTGCCCCTGTTGTGTCTCAGTCCAAAGAGTTTCTGAACAAGAGACAGGCTTTTATGGAGCCTGGCAAAGCTTCAGAAGGGAAAAGGAAAAATCAATACAGCTTCAAAGCAAAGTCTTTGCTTCAGTGAATATGACATTTGCCCTTTCTTCACTAGTGGGAAAAACAACAAGGACACTTACACCAGCAATGGAAATAGAATGAACAACAACAGAGAGACCTTCCAGGTTTGACTTGTAAAGGGAAATAACTTTATAGTCATTGTCCCTATCTGGTGACATCAAAAGCAGGTGTAGGGTGTTAGGCGGTGCAGCCTGGGAATGAAGTGGAAAGTAACGCAAAGTCAAAGGGAAGAGTTGAAGGCATCTGGAACAAGAGATAATGGACTGTGCTGAAGAAATGGGAAGAAAAGACACAAAGGTCAGGTCCATCGTGGCACAAGCAAATCAGTTATAAAATGTCACCTGCAAAGGTGGGCCATAGCAGTAAAAGCACCTTCCACTTGACAGCTTTGCAGCAACTGAAAATGGTGACAGACCCTCACACTTTGCTAATGAACAGGTTCTTGGTAGAGTTGAGCAGGTCAGAAATTTTCTAACAGAAGCTGAAAGTGCCAATTAAGGAAATAAATGTTTTCTACAAAATCAAAACAACTCTAAAATAGACTCTCCTTGGTGTTTTTGGAGGTTTTGCAAAAATGTAAACTAAATGTAACCCTTACAAGTCTGCTTCAATTATTTTTCCTACTCAATTTTTTATAATTTGTTTTCAATTCCTCTTGTTACAAAATGGTATGCTTGTTCCAAGTTTTTAATTACATTCTGTTCTAACTACGCAACTTCTTAGCTGGTTTTCCAAGCTATTTCGTTTTGATGTTTCTATTTCTGTGTCATTCTTCATATGTAACTTTGTGGACCTCTTTCCTTTGGAATATCATGCATTGTTTCAATAGACTTTGTGTACTTGTTTGATAATAGTCTTTTGTAAAGGAAGTATTTTCCTTTAAGTGAAGCTGAGCCTTCAGCTGGAGCTGCAACTGGCTTTGTTGGAGTTTCTGGCCTGTGCCGGGGATAATTTGCAGGACCTGCTTTCCCCTGCTGAGAGGGATCGTGGGTCAGCTGCTGTTGTTGCAGTCCCGTAACAGAGCAGGTTCCATCCCTGGTGAAGCCAAGGATGGAGTATTTCTGAGCAGCACAAGCGTAGTGTGGCAGGACAGTCATGTACCCATCCTCTGATCCCTGTACTTGTGCTGGGTGAGATTTCTGCAGCTACAATAATCAATAAAAATGTTTTGATTTCTCCATGCCATCTTAAAGATTGTCTGTTCCTACCTCCAGTTTCCAAGCTGAGAACGGAGACTGTAAAACTACCATTGTCTTATGCTTTTTCTCCTTCTTCTTCCTCCATTCCATGCTTGCACAGGAGACCAAGATTTGGGTCTGACAGAGCCACCTGGTAACTGCATCACAGCAGCCAAATCTGTTGATGCTCAGGTTGTGAAAATAGCTGCTTTTAAAGCTTTCTAAGGAAGGAGAAGTGCAGGATAGGATTGCCCAAAAGGCAAAAGTTGAGTGACTTCCTTTGGCTTTACTCATCTATCTACAAGCAATGGCAGTCAAAGAGATGTAGTGTGAGTGAACAGGTCAGTGCATCTCTGGATATACCAGATTCACATAAAGTTGTTTTTTCAGAGTAATTTCAGCTACTCTTGCTTGATGTTTGCAGTTTTAGGAAGAAGATAGGTAGTCCTCATTAATCTGAAGGACATGGGAATGTCCACGACTCTTAAAAACTGTCTCAGTGGAAAAAAAATTAAAAAAAAAAGAAAAAAAAATTTTAAAAAATCAATAATATTTAGTTTCACAGAAACTGTCCCTAAAGCCATTCCTGTCAAAGAGTGGGCAGATGTCTACTTCTGGTGCTCACACAGACTGGTTGGGCAGTTTGGCTTTTGACACTCAGCTGTTCCAATTGAGAAAACCCCCAGCTGCACCAATTTTGATAAAAAAAGGTGCAGTATGGCAGGAAAAACTGTAATGGCTGATAGATGTGTGTACTGATCAAATGACCAACTACATACCTCTTATTATCTATATTGAAATCTACATTGAAATTGTGTAGACAATTTAAGGCAAGGTATTCACGGCATCAAATTTGAGTGATTATTGCTTTCTTCTCCACGAAAAGAGTGAGGCAGACCCAGTGAAAAACAGAAGAATGCCACATGATTTATCTGCCATGGCACAGTTTGTGACTTTCCCTACCCTCATGGTTTCAATAACTCACATAATTCTTAGATTCACACTGTTGGGGCTATTGCATGCAGGGTGAGGAGCCACACTCATGCACTGAGCAGTGTGAGCAGGGTCTGCAGCTGAGGACTGCAGAAGGAGAGGGGAGAACTCCTCTGTGGGCAGCTGGGAAGAGCAGCGCTGGGCCCCCAGGCAGGTGTCTTCTGTGCTATCTCTCCTTTGCAGCAGTGGTGAGGATGAAGACAAAGATGACCATTTTTTTGCATGCTTTCCCACTATTTATTATATGTTTTTTTTCCCCAATGGGATCAACCCAAACTCCCTCTTAGATGCTCCTCTTTGTGGGAGGATTACAGCTGAGTATGGTAATTAGAGAAATTGTTGACCATTGACCATTAATCTCCTGTGCACGTGTTATTGGCCAATATTTCAGTATTTAAAAAACTAATAGTGTAGAGTATACAAACACTGCTTTGTTGTTTCAGTTGTCTCCAACACAAACTAGCACCTACAAAATGAGGTATGAAAAGGTTGGGGGAAAGGGCTGATTTTCCCACCAGTGGTAATGGCTTCCCATGAGAACCTGCCATATAAAGTTATTGGGGTTTGCAGGTGCAGGGCCATGGGAACAATAAACAAAGCTGTGAGAACAACAACAGTAACACTGCCTTGGCAGCTGCTGTGAAAGAGTCCAGAGCTGCAAAGAGCTGCAAAGAGCAGCCCCTCAGCACTGCTAAGGCTGAGGCACTGAGACACCTGAGGCACAGCATAACCCAGGCCAAATTCAGCTTCAGCACCACTAAATGGGATGTTGTAGTGCTCAGTGTCTCATCTTGGCTTCAGATGCGAACCCTAGCCTTGCAATAAAGCAGAACATAACCTTTGCAGGAAAATATACATGTGAGCCAATCTACACTTTGGGTTTCATTCCAGAATGGTGTTTATTCAAAGAGTGCAATCCTCCCTGAATAAACAAACATAATCTCACATCTTTCCCCTCCCTGTAGCCCACAGATCATGAAGTGAGTCATGTTAAAGTACAGAAAATAAGCCCAATCAAGCTGGTAAAACAACCCATATTGGAAAGATGAAGGTCTCTAAACTAAGAGTGCACTGCTGCAGACCCTCAGGCTATTAAAGCTCATGACTGTTTGCTCCAGCACTACGGTTGCTATGGCAATTCATATAGACAAACCCAGGAACCTGTCAGGATCCAACCAGGTACAAAACTAGGACTTAAATTATATTTGGAAATAACAGGAAGCTGATATAGATGCCAAAGAATCGATATACTGTATTCTCTGGGTCTAATACCATTTCACAGGTGGCCAGCTGCATTCTGTACAAGCTGTACATTCCCAATGCTTTTGAACACCTCCACCACACAGAGCACATTGCAGCAACTCTCACCTGTGAAAAAAAAAAAAAAGCCAAGAAACTCTTGTAAAGAAACTGGGAACAGACAAAAAGTGCTTAAACAGACCCAGACAATGCTGCTTGGAGGCTGCTCTAAAAAAAGGCAGATGGTGTCTTATTAGAAGAGAGATGAGATATTTTTCAGATTCTTTGACATGATGCTGAGATGAAACCCAGGTACCTTGCAAATGACAAGCCTCTAACAGCAGGGAGACAAGCATGTGGCTATGATGGGATCTGCTGTATTTTAGAGATGTCAGGTAGGACCTTGTTTCCATTTAATTAGTGAATCCATCTTGTTCATGTTCCTAGTACTATAGCACCTTAAGTTGCATTATAACATGCTTCTCAGTAGAAATTTAATTAAAAAAAAAAAAAAAACAAAAAAAACCAAACACACAACATAATTTCCAGAAGCTGCTTTCACACAATTTCATAATCTTAATTTTGCCATCTTGAGTAATGAATTCAGTGACATAAATAAGGGATTTACCAAACAGACACCACAGCTTTATCACACTAAAACTTTCTTATGTCACTCACAAACACCATTAAAAAGGTCAAAATGTCATCTCAAACAACAGATAAAACGTGTGATGAATGTGCATTCCATTTTCAGTATTCTTTTTCCTCACCTGGAGGTGCAAATGACCCCAAATGGCAGACAGGTAGTCCCTTCCCTCCCTCACCAGGCAGTCAGCAGATCTTCTAGATAGGTCAAAGCAGAAATGCTGTCATCCTCACAAGCTGTGGCATGAGAGATCTTCCTTTATGGGGCACTACCAAGGTAGGAACAGTTTTTCATTTGGAGGCTCACCGCTGTGAGCACAGAAATCTGTCAGCTCTCACCACCTGTCAGAACAGGAATCATGGAATCACTCAGGTTGGAAAAGACCTTTATGATTGAGTCCAACCATTGCCCCAGCACTGCCAAGTCCAACACTAAACCATGTCACCAAGTGCCACATCTCCACGTCTTTTCAGTACCTTCAGGAGTTGTACCAAGGATTTGACCAAACCAATCTTAGTGTTTGCACTGCCTGCCACCCCTGCAGGGAAGCAGGGACTGTGTCTCCTGTCAGGCACAGATCCTCCCTGCAAAGGAATGAGCTGGCACAGCTCAGTACTGTAACATTTCATTCCTTGCCCTGCCTGCACATCTCCCTTCTCAGGGAGCTGTGGACACACCAAGTAAATCAAAGGGATAAGAATTTATGAAACCCAAAGCAGCACTGGATTTTGGAATGACAACATGATTGTATATGGGTACTAATAAAAGGCAAAGGTTCCCTGAAGCCGCAGGCTATGAAGTGGAGCACAGCAATGTGATTAAGAGAGAGTTAAGATGTATTAAACTTTGAAGGAAAAGGCATTCCGTAGTGACATGTTAATAGATCCCAGGAAAGATTTGTTAATGGACTAAAAATTGAGAGGCTCTTTGTAGGCAGTACTAAGTAAAAAGTAAATCACAGTTTCTCCATGGGGGAAATTCGCTTAGAACCTGGAGAAGGCAGGAGCACCAGGTACACCCAGGGGAACAGGAGCTGGGGACACAGGGACACAGGGAGGACACAGGGAGGACACAGGGAGGACACAGGGACACAGGGCTTTTTCCAGCCCTGGTGCTGAACCACACCTCTGCACAGCTACACTTGGCTTATGTCTTTCTTCCCATCATGTTGAGCACATGAGTGAATAAAAACCTTATGATTTGTGTCTATGGAAGTGGTTAGGAATGCAGTGACTTCCTGCATTCCTAAAATTCCTGAAAACTTCTTCCTGGGTGTGAAACACAGAGTATGACTCAAGATATAGCTAAATAATAGCTAATTTTCAATTAAAACACACTGCAGTTGGGCAATAGCTGAAAATGAAATATGATCTCATCAAAGTCTGAATCTTGTCAGGACACTGAGCCCAGCAAAAAACTTTGGCTGGTATGAGATACTAAAATTTACTGATAGCAACCCAAAAGCAATTGTAATCAGGGGAAAAAAAGGACAGTGAAATGTTTGCCTTGGCCTGGTCTCCTTTCTGTGATCTACTTTCTAGCTGACATACTGGAAGCAACAAAAGTGACAATATTTCAGAGCACACTCTCCCCTGAAAGGCAGAGAGCACCAGAACAAGTAATGCTGTCTCTGCTTGATCATGAAAGGCTGATTTATGATCTTGCTGCATTATAATAAAAGGCATAATACATTTTGTGACATACTGAAATCAGTGGGGGACCTTTACCCTTTATCAATTTCTTTTCTCCATAGCCTTGTTCAGATGCACCTGAGATTCTTGGAATTTCTAACATAAACTCTAAGCTATATTTCATAGGCAATGAGAAGGTGGCATCAGGACCTTTGGATGTGGCTTTGGAGAGGATGGGATGTAACTGCACATCTGTTATTGCACCGCCAAACACAGCCCTTTTCTGAAAAAGAGGCAATCCTACATGTTAGATGAATGGGGGTGGTGTACATGGTGACAAAAATTAATAAAACAACTGCTTAAACTCTGTTTTGGGGTTTTTTTTCAGACTCGAGGCCCATCAGGATGTTAAAGATGAGCATCAAACTAGCATCAGCTAATGCTTTAGTCATCCCTTGTGTGTTCAAGCCCTGGGTCAGTCCCAGTGATGGGGATTCTCTTCTTGTCAGGTGCTTTTTATCTGGAATACCAAACCCAGGCTGATACAGATTCCTTCAGATAACAGTGGCCAGGAGTTTTGCATTTGGGAGTTCATGAACTAGATACAGCTGTCAAAAGGGGAAATGGTTTGGTTTAGTCCCATGAGCATCAATGTTTGCACCTGGGACATGTCAGCACTCCCACAAATCTCTGCAGGAAAGAAGCTTCCAGGAAGAGGGGGCAAAAGCAGAGCTGTGGAGTGAGAAGGGAGGAGGTGGCAGATGGCAGAGTTGTAGCTCTGTGTCCCTAGTCTATAGCTGCAAAGCAGCTTTGGAGGGAAGGGTTAAAAGAGTGAGGCACCCTGAATATCTTCAGTCTGTGGAGAAGAGCCTTCCCCAGAATGGATGTGGGTGCTTGAGTGTCTTAAATGGAATTTAATTTACATGGTTGTTTCTTAGACACTCCTGAATGGATGTGTTTTGAGGTTGGGGTAAACCAGCTGAGATAGAGGGAGTACAGCCACGGAGCTGTACCCACTCGCCATGCCCTTCATGCAGCAAAGCAATAAAAAGTGCAAACTGAGAATTCAGGTTTGGGAAGAATGTTTAGGGTTTTTTGTAAAAAAGAGTCCTACATCTTTCTGACAAAGTCCTACATGGTAGAAAAATGCTGAACTGTTGATTTTCCTGGGTTGCTTATGATCCTAACTACTTTATTGATTCAATGCCTGCATTATATGTGGGTTTTGTTCTAACATTTTTTTTCTATTCATGTTTTTACTATACATAGCACTAAAATTTAATCTGTGAGATGGAACTGTCCTAGGGCTTTTTGTTACTGTAAGTCATAGAGGATTTTTTTAGACTATTGCCATTATTATTAATAAGTACTTAGCTTTTTCTTCTGGCTTTTGTTTTACATGAGGAATATCCACCCTCTCCTTGTGGAAGGGGAGAGTGACAGGTTTGCTTGGGGTGTTTTTTATTTATTTTTATTTCAGTATGTATATCTTATGTGAGAATAGTCCTCCTAGTATCTGCTTTCTGGTGAGCGCAGTAAATCATGAAATTATGTATTTATCATTCTTTTTTATTTTTTAAAGGTATAATAGAAAGGAAAGCCATTTAGCAAATCAGGTACAAAACTAAGATCTATATTTTAGGAGCTGCAGGGGAGTTGGAAGAAAATTGGCTTTTGTGATGAAGCATTATTCAGTCCATCACACATGTGAAGTACAATTTTGCCCCTGAGGTGAAGAAATGGGCACTTTTTCCCCTTCTATATAACCTTGGAATTTGGTGGATTTTCCTTGTGTGCATTACTGCACCACTTGGCAGTGCCTCTGACACTTATGTTTGGGATATGCTAGGAATGGCAGGGGCAAATATGTGTCTACTTGCAGAGTGAGGGAGTATGGACAGGACTGTTTCCAGCTCTGCTTCCCCCACATAGCTGCTCTTCACAATGGGAGAATGGGGATTTTATTGTTTGGTTTTGCTCTGGATCTGTTTCAATATTAATTGCTCTTGATAGAGAATTAATAAAACCCAGTGGTGTTTGAATTAACCTGTCTGTGTGCACAGGAACAACCCAGAGGTCCTGAGCTTTCTGCACAAGCTGTTTAAAGTATTAGAGAGCCATCACACTTCCATATCACCCCAACTTTGCCTGGGCTTTAGGGCTGTGAATGTGGTTGGGACTGCCATATTCTCCTTAGCAGTGATTCCAAGGTAGACTAAATCAGCCATTAAATTACAAACTGAGAGGCGAAGTGATCTCTAGTTATTTGAAAGAATGTATTGCTATAAGCTATTAATAAATATATCCCAACAGACAGGAATGGGTGCATGGTGGGTCCCCTCCTGGGCAGATGTTCAGCAAGCAGCATTTTCAGAATCCTGGAAGCAATGCTCAGCTTTGGAGGGCATGGAGAGCAGGAGGAAAGGGGGATGTGCTGCAACAACACCTCTTCAGTATTTCCCTTCTTTCACGTACAGCTTATTACCTTTAGTGTCACTGTGATGCATGAGAGTGACTGTGAGTGATGTTGATTATGTGCTGTGGGGAGGATGGAGTTTGAATTCTCCTCTTTGACTTTCCAGCACTTCTTTCTGGTACAGAGTAAGATTATTTTCTTGCCTTTTCCTGTTCCTCTTCAGAGCACTCCAAGAATACTAACAGCGTTCTTCTTCTGTGCTTTGCTGAGCGCAGGGCTGAGAAATCCAGCTGGCACTTGCACAGAGATTCATATGGAGAACTGTCCTGGCTTCCTCCTCTTAACCCTCTATAAGGCCAGTCACTCTATTTTTCAATATATAAATTAATAAAATAAAATGAAAATGCAGGAATATAATGTAGGAACTGTTGTACTGCTGTTGCATCTTAACTGAAGTGTTAAGGCTGCAGCTTGAAGACAGAGGGCAAATTGTGTGAAAATGCTAGTAGTGTAAAAGAGAGAACAAGGTTTGGAGAGAAGGAAAAATAAATTGCAGAATATTCTAAGCAAAAGTGCCAGAAGGAAGTTGCACATATTTCAGAGAGACAGATTGGGCAAAGAAGACTGGCAAAGCAAATCCTTGCAGCAAAGCTGTTAAAATGGCATTGTCTTAGGTGAAATTCTGCACTCTGCATTTCTCTGCATGAGTTAACTTGACCCCCAGCCATTGTTTCCTACAGGAGTGGAATAACTTGATAGGCAGCAGGAGGCAAAATTATTTCAAGTCTTTTAGCATTGCTTCCTGTAACCAAGAAAGTAAACACGGACATCAGCATGTAAACAGGATGCTCAGCTGTAAGTTAGAGCAAGATGTAGCTTGTTCTACATTCAGCTTTTCTAAAAATAATTCCTCTTTAGTAAATAAGACATTCTGTATGTGTATCCTACTTCAACACATTTCAGATTGCCATCAACAAACTGTAGGATTTTAGTAGAAGGTGTTTGCTAAATAACAAGTAAGGCAAATGGATTTACTAAATCAGATCTTCTCTGTTTTTGTTGCTAAACTTCTGTATGGAATATGCTTTTCTGTATTTGGATAAATGCTGCTAGGGATTTACTGTTCTATTTGTGAATGTGGCTGTTCTTGCAGAGCAGTCTTATGCCTGAGATACTGGGATAACCAGGAGGTGGGTGTTCTACTTCTAGCACTGTGTTTCTGCGGTTTTTTAGCTTTTTTTTTAAAAAAATATGTATTTTGGCAAGCAAGGCCACGTTTTTAACCAGATTTTTTTTTTTAATTTTGCTGCTGGCAAAAATGTGAGCTCTTTGGTTTCTCGATAAAATTGCTGCAGTTTCTCTGGGAAATCATAATTTGGACATGTAGAGCTGCATGTCATAAATAAACTATAGTCCCATGTGTTGACTAAGTACAGGGAAACTGTAGCTCTATGTCAGCAGCCTCCTTGTGCCTTTGAGCAGGTTACCAAAAAGACAGAGCTGGGCTCTTTACAGCATTGTTCGGCAGGAAGCTGAGGCAAAGGACATAAACTGAAGTCACAGAGGTTTACATTGAATTTAAGAGAAAAACTTTCTCTTCGTTGGGCTAGTCAAGGAGATTTTGCCCAGAGAAGTTGTGTAGCCTCCAAATGTGGGGATTTTTCAAAACCTAGTTGGATAAAGCTCTGGGTTGCTATAGCAGACAGCAGTTTTGGACCCTAATATAGTTGGGGTTTTATGTTAAAATCTGATGCACCTGTATAAACTTCCTTTTGACCTAGATGGATATAGTAGAAGGCAAAGCAAATTATAGCTCAGGAGCCTGGGGGATTTCTTCTCTTGACTTTCCAGCCAAGATGGTGTTCTTAACATTATATAGGTGCAGTGCAACAGGGTGACTTCCTGACTCCTTAAATAACAGACCTGGATTACATAAATTACACTCGAGAATTTCCAAAATCCTGTTGTCATTAGACTGTTGAAAGGGAAGTCAGATAACTTGGCAATAAAGGTTGTATATAGGGCAATTAATCAACCTTTTTTTCCCCTTATCCATATATGGCACATATTGTAATGTGCTGTAGAGGTAGTGTCTGGTATCAGCAGTGAGTGATGGTGTTTAGAGGGTGAATTCAAAGCATGTAAGTTGTAAATATAAGGGAAAGCATTGATGGAAAAAGGGCAGTTGCCTCTGGCTGGGACTCTTCCCTCCACGCATACATGTCCTGTGTTTTGCTGCAGTTATAAAACAGCTGCTTACTGCACCTGTTTGCCTGTAACCCTTTAATTTCAGGTAGACAAGCATGAGGAGGCAAAAATCAGTGGGTTATGAAGACTTGTTTCTGTCCTGTTCAGACGTGTGTGCACATCATTACAAATAGAGTGAGCTCAAGAGTGGTCAGTCTCATCATAGGTATGTAGTGAGATCAGGTGAACAGGCTCCTTGACATGGATTTACCTCAGCTGGAATCTTGGTGTAACTTGCACCTTGTCTGCATCAAGAAGTAGATACATCTGAGGAGTGGGTGATTTCCCATTTCTAGAAATGTAAATGCTGCACTTGCCCCTGTAGCAGAGATTTTGTGGATTTAAATATCCAGATGGTGGTACTTGGCAAAAGTTGTATCTTACAAGGTTTAATTCACGCTGCAGTTGTTCATTTTGATGCTGGAGATGACTTTAGAGTAGGAAGTGTTTCAAGATGCAAATGTTTGTCCAAGGCCATTTCTCTCTCAAGTCTATGAATAAAAAGAGGAGGGGATGTCCAAAGGAGAAGTTACTGGCTGTTAACAGTGGTGTACTGGTGTGACTCTATTTGAAGTGATAGACCATTGAGAACAATGAGGATGTTTTCAGTGCAGAATATCTTGTTTTGAGCAGCCAGAGATTCTTTAGAATGGCTCTGGCCATGTGTTATCTTCACCTTAAGCATCATACTCCTGGCTGCTAAAGAGTATTGTACTAGCAGTTTAAAACTGGGCGCTGTAGATGTTGGGGAATACATTTAGTGCAGATAGCTTGGGGTACAAGTTGCAGGTTGAGCTGAGGGGCAGGGCCCTGAGGTGAGAGGCTGTGACCTAAGGGCATGGGGACCTGTGGTACAGCCAGGTGAGGGACAGGGACACAGGAGCTGAGCACCCCTGGATTTTCCCACCCAAAGATTGTCAGGGAATAAAAACCCAGGGGGTCCTTTGTTTTGTGTCCCCCCTTGGAGGCATCAGCCTCCAAGCTGTTATAGTGTTATTTAGTTATTGCACCAGGATTAAAATACTGTAAGTATCTGAGTGGATGTCTAAGACTCTGCTATGGGAAACCTGGAGCTGAGCTGATGAGGAAATGTGGTCTGACTATGAGTGTACAGTGTGACCCTGAGAAAGGGACCTCAGTTCTCAGATGGTGGGGGTGTCTCCTGGATTGTGGGACAGGGAAGTTTCCTTAACAATAGATACCAAACACTCTGATGCTGAATCGTTTTCTCTGCCTGCCATGGAAACACTTTTGTGGGTATATTTTTGACACTGTCCTGATTTTTGCAAAAGATGCCAAGAAATCCCCAAGAATACATGGTATACTGTCCGGGAAGAGGCAAAGGCCAGAATACCTCTGCTATCTTTTCCAATTTATATGTGCTATGCAGTACTTTCTTTTATATTCTAAGGATTTTGTTCTTTGGCTGGGTGGGTCTCTGAGCACTGCGTGTCATCCAAAATGATGACATGGAGCCTTCACTATGAAAACTGGCATGTGGCTTGCAACCGAAAATGAAGGCAGATTTTTGACATTCCAATTCCAGGTTCAGGATGCCCTGATCACTCAGCAGCTTTTAATTGAGGGAGAGACTCCACTTATCAGTGTAATGCCAGAGAACAGTGCTGGATTCATTTAATCAGTAATTTTTCCTCACTGTACTGACATTTTTGTTAGAAGGAAATCAAATGTGGAACTACAGAGGAAGCTGGTGATGCTGTGTGTTCTATTGGTTAGATGGGAGAAGATGCTAAAGCCAGTGTAAACTCAATGTGAGTTAATGAGTAAAACTACCTGTTTTCAACACTTATCCTCTAACAGAGCATTAGTGCTACCTCTGCAAGCAACTAAGTTGTGATGAGCCACTGAAACTCCTTGCATGAAAGGCAAGGAAGGTTAAGCTACATGAATCTTAATGTGTCATCTGAATTCCAGGTACTATTTGGAAAGGAATGAAGATGTCTGGGGGTAAAGAGTGTATTGCTCTAAAACGTTTAAAGTGCAAAACAAAATGGGCTGCACTCTGCCATCCTTAAAACATAAGAGGTAAAACCCATAAATATAGGCAATATTTTTATGGGCAAGAACAGTACATTTCTTAGTCTGTTGCACAGTCAGCCTTTTGGCATACTAATTGCTAAAATCATAAACATGCATAGCTTCAAGCTGGTTGCTGAAGTTATCCTGCTAAATCTTTATACAAAAATTTTAAAAGTAAAAAACCAACACAAACTATAGTTACTTCTTCCAAAATTCTCCTCTAATGACATTGTTTTTCTAATAAAGTGATTAGACTTTCTTATCCCAGCTAGGGATGCTGCTAAACCAAGTTGAAATATACTCATCTTGCTGGGATTATCCTTCAGGCTCTGTTTAAATGATGCCCCAGCAAACACATCTAGTTTGACTTGACATTTGTTGTCCTTGCTGCCTTCTCCTGCTTGTTCTGTAAGACTCTTAATTTTTCCCTTGGAGTCATAAGTAGTGTTTAAGGAAAAAAAATATCTATCTTTATTCTTAGAAATGACATTTTTGTTGATGAGCCATCCATTTTCTTTCACTTATGAACTTTAAATTGTATGCTGCTTTGACAGCATTTTTACTGTTGGAAGTATCCAGCTACACCATCACACTTCAAAAAAACCCCAACTGCTCAGAGACAAATTGTTGTCTTGCTCCATGCACTGACGCTTGCTGTGAAAGTGAACCAAAGCAGGGAAAAGCTATTTATTATGTGATGGCATCTTCAGGCCTGTGTTAGTCTGAAAAGGTCTTTCATCCCACTTAAGTTGCTATCTTAGCAGTCTGCAAGTTACATTTTGCTTAAAAAGTAATTTAATCACCCTTAGTTTTAAAAGCTTTGGCTATGGGAATTAACTGTTAACAATCCCAAGATACCATCTGAAACAAGAATAAGGAAAATACTAGGTACTGAGGCAGTGCAGCTTCTCACATGGTCTTTTTTGGACCCCTTCTGCCCAGAATTTTAAAAAATGCGAGATTTTCCTATAAAATTGGCATGCAATTCTCTTTACTGGTCTTGGCTATGGATTTATTCATCCTGATTGGAATGAAAGGCTATGCTCTAACAGCAGGAGCGTGAAGAGGTCAAGTGAGAATTAGTCATGTGTTTTTATTTAAATTGCAATTGCAGAAGTGTGTTTGAAATTAAAAGGTTTAATAATATACTCTTTACAGTGGCCTTCATTAGGATAAGTAAATCAGGTATGAGATGTGCCATAAACAAAAGGTAAGCCCTGGAAAACAACCCCTCCCACAATTTATCTATATTAGATGTTTTACTGGCTGGAGTTTGCTTTTGCTATATGCAACAAATGGGCAGTGCTGATAGGAGCAGGTAAGATTTTGATGAAATTCTGTTGCCCTCTTAGGTTTTCAATAACCTTTTAGCATTTGCACTGTTTGACTCCCTTTATTAGAGTTTGTTTGGGTATGTGTCTGGAAAACAGTGAAGAATTACAGCCAGCAAATTAGAGAACAAACTTTTCTGTATAGATTTCATAGCAACTCATGTCAATGTTTTCCTGTGGAGCTGTAGTGTGACAAGGGATTAACACACATCCTCTGAAGCTACCTTTGAATCAGCAGTGACCTGCCTTCCATTCTTGTACCTTGTGTCATCTCTTATGTCAATGCATAGGACATAAAATACATTCTAACACTGGGTTTCAACTGTTTAAGGTGGTTAGGTTGAATCACGAGAGCAGGTGCAGATTTAAATGGAAGTTCCATGAATGCTCTTCCATAGAGGAGTTGTGTGTAGCAGAACCTGATCTGCTGCGGGTAAAGCCACACGACAGGGCAGAAAATACCATGGAAACAGCAAAGAGGGTGCAGTCCTTTGGTGTTCTCCAGGCTTTTTAGGTATTTTAGTCTGAATTACGGCAGGCACAGGCCTCCTGACAGCAACAGAATCAGCAATGTGCAAACTCCTGCAGGTTTAAGCAGGTGTAAGGAAACAACCCCAGTGCAGTGGGTTGGACTATCCCTGCTGTGGGCAGTGCTGCTCTGGGACACAGTAAAAGCTGTGATGTCCTGGAATGGAAATAGACCCATTCATCTTCACTTGAATCTATGCAGAAAGCATGCTCTATCATGGGCTGGCAATGTGAGCAGTAAGCCAGATTTCACTGCCTGTGCTCAGCACTGCACTGACAACAGGACACAACATGAGCTGAGTGGCAGCTTCCCACCAGATACACCAAGGCTTGAGCCTAACTCTGTCACTACTCCTAGAGTATGGTTTTGCTCTAATTATAATGTTTGAAATATTTCAGTTTTTTACACACTGGTCCCTTGGAGAATTAAAACTGAAACATCCTTGATTCTGTTGATTTCTGTGAAAATTGTAACACCATTTTATCAGGTTTTGATTTAATTACCATGCTTCAGGGAGAGGATTAACATAGCCCCTATTTAAGTGTACCCAGCATTGTATAATAGGAGAGTTTGTGCCAAACAAACAGCTGGGCTCTGCCTGGAAAAGCTTATATTCTGGTGGCACAAACAAAAATACACAATAAATACAAACACAGAACAGCATGTGGCCATTGCAGTTGGTATTAAATGGAAAGAAATTGAATTCTTCTCTTTCTGTGATGTTTTTCTGCTAAGTGCCTCAGAATTATTATAACATGTTATGGTTTCTTTGTATGGACTATCTCTTGACATGCTCCCCTCTAAACAGAGCTTCTGTTCCAATATTTTGACTATTCAGCAGATTTCTTCTTATAATTTGCACCTTCTTTCTTTGTTTTAGACTCTCTTGTGGTAATTTTGCTTCCAAGTTATTGTATCTCTCCATCACTGATGGTTCCACATGGTCACTCCATTGACACAGTTACTTTAATTAGATTCCTCTATAGTGAAGCACTGCACTGGGCTTAAGCTCTAGTGTCTCTCCTGATGGATCACTGGCCAAAGCCTTCACTCATGAGGACTTACACTGGAATGTGGTTTTAATTATTTAGATATTTACAAAACATAGTCAAAAGCTACATTGAGAAAGCAATGTTCGGTGTTTCTTTAAAAAACAAGTGGAAAGAGGTTTTGGCTCTTACACACTATTTTCTTACTTTTCTGACAACAAACTTGGGACAATCTTTCACACAACATGGAGGCTTTTTTTGTGTCTTGTCAGAGATAAGGTGATTGTGCGGGAAAACAATGATGATAGGGATCTGTAATTACTTGTGATTGATGAGCATATCTGACACTGTTTCCTGGTATCCACTGATAATTCTCCAAGGTAAGAGGGAAATAGGCAACTTCCTGCGCTGGCAGTAGGTATTTCATGTTCAGGATGCTGCTTGTGGTGAGGTTTTGGGCAGGATTGCTATACCACAGTGTGAAAATATTAGGGAAAACAATGCATGTCTAGGGAGCAGTCTGTTAAATGTTTCTGTCTTTCAGGTTGGTGTAGTATGAGTAAAGAGAAAATGAGTCCTGGGAGACAGAGAGCTCTTTCAGATGTCAGTTCTCCAATTAACTCTGTAAGGGCACACCAGAGCATCTTTGGGTAAAGGCCATCTTTCTTTTTCTCTTAATATGAATGGTGGCAATGTAATTATTTTGAGTCGTGAAAGAAGATTCTCTCTTGAGAAAAATTTGTCTTGAGTCAAAAGTACTGACATATGCAAAGTAAGAACTGGACCCTGTAGGAGCTTTATTTTAAGCTGAACACTTAAAATATATATGAAATTTTAAAGTTTCTGATAAGTTTTTGAAATATGAACTAGTCTAAATTATGCACGGGTCTTGGAGCTCAAACAGCTACAAACAAGCTTTCAAATCTACTACTAACCCTCAAAACTACCTCTATCTGAATGGCTTAAATGAAATACTGTGCTCTGGAAGGGTAAGAGGATAATATTTAGCTTAACTGCACTTCATCCTGTGCTTCTCAAAATGATCAGTTGCAGGACAATCATTAAAATCATAGGCTATTAGTTACTGTCCTTGGAAGCAAATGATACATTGCAAGATTTGTGGGTCTTTGTCTTTTATCACAGCAAATCGAATGTGTCTGTGTCGCCAGGGGTTCTTTTTAGATTGTTCCTCGTTTTGACTGGCCTGCTGCTTTTAAATAAAACGTTTTGATTTAATAAAGAACAAAAATGCTGATGTTTGTGTTGGTTTAAGAATCGTTGTTTTGTTTAAGTCTCTTTTCTCGCTTAGTACTGACTATAATGCAGCTGCTGATGAAATCAACCAGTTAAGTAATTAGAGGTTGTGTCCTTGCTATCTTCTCCACAATCTTCAGCAGTTACCTCTTTTGTTCAAAAACAACTGGAGGTCAGGTTATGTGAAGAAACCCCACGATGAGTTAAACGATCAAGACCCAGAAAAGCCTGGGGCACTGTAGTCTGTACTGTTCTTCCTCCATTTGGAACAAATTACCTATCCCCGCTTCAGACCTCAATGGGGGAGAATATAAATTGTTTTTTATTTAGTCTTAATGTTGTGTTCGCCACCCTACCGGTGCTCAGAGTATTTGCTATAAGTGTGAGCCCTGCAGGTTGCTAAAGGGCCACTTGCAATGCTCTATCTTCTGCTCCTGTTCCAGTTTTGCTGTGTTAGCCATCCTAGATTAGCAGCCTAAACAAGGCATCGAGCAGGAGGCGGAGAAACCTGGAGAGGGGGGAGAGAAGTCTGGCTGGAGAATAGCAATGCATGTATTTCATGGTAAAAAGGTGTAAGAGGATCTGAAAGTGCCATGCTTTGGTGAAAAAAAAGGGTAGTTAAAAGAGGATATATTCTATAAGCAAGATTAAAGGAAATTAAATTGGAGGATTAAGGCTCAGCTTCCATACCTGTTCTTATTTTCTGTTTCAATTCACAAAAACCTCCTAAAATCCACCAGTGATTATTCTTTAAATAATGAAAAAAGAGAGAAGCATGTCTTGTTCTCCATAATATGTGGCTACAATCTTTATCATAGAAACTGTTTCTCTTGTGAAACAACTTTGAGTGTTGTGGAGTCCTGCTTATGAGGGATGTTGGTTATATTCACTCACATCTCTTGAATGAGTTGCTCTGGAATTCTAAGTGCTGTGTCCAGCCCTGGGGTACTCAACACAAGAAGGATTTGACCTGCTGGAGTGAGTCCCACAAAGACGATGAGAGGCTTGGAGTACCTCTCCTATGGAGACAGGCTCAGTTGGTGTTGTTCAGCCTGAAAAAGTTCTAGGAGACATTACAGCTCCTTCCAGTACCAAGAGGGCTGCACAGACTTTGGGGAACTATGTTTTGCAGCTTAAGGATACAGCTTTACTGAGTAGGAGGGGAAAGCCAGAGAGAATCACTGCAGGAATGCTTTGATAAGAAACAGGACTCCCATCTAATTTCAATGTGATAGATTTCAAAGTTAAAAAAATATGTGATTAAGTAGGGAGTAATTTCCTTTACAGAAAAAAAAATGTTCTAGTTTAAGCTTGGAGAAAAATTAGAATTTCCCGCTTTTGCTAGTTATTCTACTTTGTAAGGCATGGATCAAGGAATCGAAAATAGTTGCACTGCAGAAGCACAGAAGTTCTTTTGCATCACTATGCACTACTTAAACAGTACTTCAACACTGGTCATTCCTCCAATTGTGTAAGGCATGTGTGCTTAAAAGCCTTTTTTAGGGAGGTATTTTACTGCTTATGGGATGATGAATAAATAATAGCTTGTCTAAGTATGTGACATTACTCCTTGTTTAGTTATCCTAAGGACTCAGGGGAAGCCATGGTAGCCCTTCTAGGCCTAGTTTTGTTATCTTCTCACTTTCTTAACACTCCTTGTCCTCTGGATCAGAGTACTTATTTGTACAGGGGGTAGAAAAAGACCCTGAGCTAACCTGGAGTTACCTCAGGAGGTGCATTGAGGCAGTTCAACCCTTAGGATGTCTGATACAAGAACATCAGCTCTAGTGACTGTCCATGATCCATTTGATGTCTTCATTCTTTGGAAGCTATTGCTAGTAGCAGACTTTATGGGTAGGTAGCACTCGTTTTTGTTGCTTTGTAGTGTTATTTTTCCAAATTCATTATTTAAAAGGTCATTTTCCAAGGTTGCTAGGTCTGAAATGACCATTCTTGGCAGCAGCTCCAACCGTCTCTTCATTTCATTAATTTTCTTGCTGAATCGTGGATTTGTTCTGTAAAATACATATATCCAATTAATTTTTCAGTATAAAAGGCAGAGACTGCTCATAAAAAGGAGTTTTAGACTTTCAAACTACATTTAGCAGATGGTTTTAAAGCTATTTAATTTCTTGTTTCCTCAAGTGGGGCTTCTGTTATTTAAATGTGTGGTGCCTTTAGCCCGTGTAAAGAAGCAGGACTTGACATTCCAGGCATGCCTACCAGTCCTCTTGGTCTCAGTACCTTCCTTGATTAAATGCTTCGGGAATGGGCGATACGGGGCAGGACTGTAGGTCCCTTTCAGACCTTTAAAATGACAGTTTTAATGCCCTGCTTCTCCTGCACTGGAATAAATAGTCCTGCCAACTACAGTGATCAGTGTCCTCCAGCAAGGGAGAGGACATCACCCTTCATAGTGTTAGTCCACTAGCGCGGCAACCAGGTAGGATCTTTCTTACATGGATCACAGACTGAATTGGCTTAAAAATCAGATTTTTTATATTAGTAACTCTAATATGACCCGAATAACAGCAGTATCATACCCAGCAAGGATTAAGGGAGCCACGAGGTGGCACTTCTGCTGCACGGAATGGCTAAAGCTCAATCACTTTGCAGGCTGGTAAAAATACAAAAAAAACAAACCAACCAAACTTTCACCTACAGAAGGAACGTAAACTTATTCTTGTAAACAGCCATTTAAAGTCAGTAGTTAAAACCATCACATGGATTCTTTTCAACCTAACTAGGAGCTGGACTTGATGATCCTTGTGGGTCTCTTCCAGTTCAGGATATTCTATGATTCTGTGCTAGGCTTTCTGTAAAGCAGATACTTAGAAACTGCCTTATCCAGTATCTCAAGTCAATAAAGTCAATCTTTAAACTCCAATATTCAATTTTTCCATGTTCCCATGCCCATTTCCAAAGTACCTGACAGAATTTTTGATAAGGAAAGGTGTGCACCAATACTGGAGTGTTCTATGGTTGTAGGGTTTTCATGCACTATTTCCTTTCAGAAAAATTTTAGGGAAGGTTTGAAGTTTATATTTGATTATCTTGCATGTTCTTTTCTAGTCAGGTCACCTTAAGTTTTTGCAGAATGTAATTGCTTGGAGGTTTCTTCATAGTGTAAATCTATGTTTTCTTGAGTGTTGGGGCATCACTTAATTTTTTTGTGACTTAATTCTGGAGCATGTGCCATAATTGAGTATAAAAAAAAAATCCTTGCCAGTTGTCTCAAACTTTTCTCTTTGGCTGCACCTCTGTACTGAGATAAGCAAATGTTTCTCCCCCTGCCTGTGACTGGTGATGAGGCCAATCCTTGGCAAAAATGCTGGTGGAAGGGAGGAACTCTTATAACAGCAGCACGAAGACAAGGGTTTATGGAGCAAAGCTAGCCTGGTTTTAACAAAAAATTAATAGAATTTTATATTTGACTAACTTTTAGCCTATTGTCTAGCAATTAAGAGTCCTGTCCAGGAAATTTTGACTAAGATGCAGCAGAGGCACAAGACTCCAAACAGCTCTTTGGTTCCCTAAAGAGTCTGGAGCCCTGTGTGAAAGCATGTGGAGTCATGGCTGGTGCACTTTGCTTCTGGAGATGATTTCTGTGCTCCAGTGTCAGCTCACACTTGTGCCAAGCTCGGGACTATCCAGAAGTAGTTCACAGCTGAAGCAAGGAAATGCAAAACTGTGGTGGTGGTAAATCTGTTTTAAACTTCAGCCTCAGCCTTTCTCATGGAATGGGCATGCCTGGCTTAAGCTACACAGCAGAAAATCCTCATGTCTGGAGTGACTAACAAAACCACTCTACAGCCATGGGTTGTACCTGGGGATGGTCTAGAAAAGAGACAAATGTAGGAAAGAGCAGAGTTAGAACATGTTATTGCAGGAGATAAAAAAGTTGTGAATAAAAACTGATGAATCATGGTTTGAGTAAATGAATTTGCACACCTACAAGCCTGATAGATTTGTCTGGGCAAGAAAAGAACACCTCCAGTTGCAGCTGTTTTACTTCTGCTTAATGTTGGAAAAAGTGCTTTAGTAAATGAGGATTGTAGATTAGTTCACCTGCTCTTCAGTGACTACATTGCTCTGTTTTTTTCTAAAATTGCTTTCAGAGCTACAGCAGTCCAGTCAGGCTTTCCCATTAATACTTTATTAGCAGAAGCCAGTTCTGTTATAAATGCTTGAAATTTGCTTTTCCCTCTGCTTATATGTGCACCATATGCCTGGAAGACTTCTGAAAGACTTCGTTTTCTGCCTTTTCTGCAGCAGCTGCTGGGTTAAGATGCCTTTATTTCAATAGTAGGTTTTATTCAGTAGGGAAAAATTTGAAATGTTCTCCTTTTTTCCCCCTTTTCTTTCATAAATGTCTTTCTGGGAAATGCTGCTTGACATATTTCTCCTTCTTAAAATGAACATTTCTATCGGTAATTCCCTTAGGGCAAACAATACTAACCCTGACTTCATACAGTGAAATTTATCAGGTTGATGCTTCTCCTGCCTTTGTTGACTAGCTCAGCCCTGTACCTTGTGTGGTAGTATCCAGGATTACAGGATACTTTGTAGATTTAGGACAGAATTAACAGCAAAACGCTTCCAAGCGGAACTAAGTCATTAATCTGGCTTGAGGAAATTTGTTTTAATAAGGAGACAGTATTGTAATGGCAGTGCCTTCAACATCAAAGTTCAGCTGTTAGGAGGCTTTGCGAAAGCAGTGTAATTGCAGCAGATCACACACCTACAAAGCTGTGCTCCCGTGCGGTTTGACCCTCCTGGTTTTAGTTTCAGGTGTGCCCACAGCGCTCGGGTGTTCAGAGATCCGCAGGGATAACCTCGACGTGGTGCTCCTCTCTTCTCCCCTCCCAGCTCCGGGCCACTGCGGATGTTAACTTGTACAGGCACAAAACGCCGCAGATCAGAAATTATCCCGCAAAAACGATGTAAAACAAGGCTTGAACACCAATATCTGTCAAATTGTACAAATGGCTGAGAGAGTTGGGGCTGTTCAGCCTGGCGATGAGAAAGCTCCAAGGAGACCTCAGAGCCCCTTCTAGTTAAAGGGGCTACCAGAAAGATGGAGAGGGGCTTTGGATAAGGCATGGAGTGATAGGATGAAGGGCAATGGCTTTCGGTGAACAGAGGGTAGATTTAAATTAGATAGATGACAGAAATTCTTCCCTGTGAGGGCGGCGAGACCTTGGCCTAGGTCTCCTAGGTAGGTCTCCTAGGTCTCCTATGGACAGGTTGCCTAGAGAAGCCGTGGCTGCCCCATCCCCGGCAGTGCTCAATGCCGGGCTGGACAGAGCTTTGAGCATCCTGGTCAAGTGAAAGGTGTCCCTGCCCACGGCACGGGACTCGTAACAAGATGCTCCTTCCAACCCACCCACCCCGCGGTTCCCTGAACCCCCTCCCGTGCCGGCGGCTCCGNCGGGCGAGGGGCGGGCGGGGACCCCCGAGCTCCTCACCCCGACCCTGCGGGCGCGGCGGAGCCCTGCTGTCAGCGCGGTGGGGGAACTCGGTCAGCTCCGTGCGTGGTTTTTTTTTCTAAAAGTAACTCAGAACTCGGTGAAATAGAGGGATCCGCGGCTGCTCCCCGCTGGTCGCGCCGGGACCGCAGTGGCTCCTCCGGGGGCTCCGGGCTGGAGGTGGGGTAGGACAGGTAAACCTGCCGTGCGGATGGTCCCGCACAGCTCCGGTGAGCTCCTGCTTTCTTTCCATCCCTGGTTCCCACTTCCCGCGGTGAGCTGCTCCGCGTTCTGCTCTTTGCTTTCTGTTCGCAACGGGACACGAGCGTGCTCTCGCTCGAGTTCGGAACCCGAACGGTGTGTTAGCGCCTTAAAGCTTTTAAATATCGAAGCAGAACCCCCAGAACAACACAGTGATGTGTGTGACGTGTTGGAAACTCGCTGCGAGCCGGGAGCGCAGTGAGCAGGATGACAGGGCGCGCTCCCCTCCGGGCTTTGGGGTCTGCTCAGGGTACCACAAACGCAACCGGGTAATTTCGCAAGTTTCCGTCTAGGACAGCATTGTCATTGTCCTGTGTGATCCTCAGTGTCTTGGTTTCTCCATCCTTACAGAGCTCCTTGACTTCAGCAGGTACTCGTCTCCTGTAATCGAGATGGCCTCAAAATTGTAATTAAAACAAACTCCGTAACGAGTGTGGAGTTGACACTTGCAAAACAGCACTGAGACATCTCGCTGACTTCAGCTGAAACTTGCAGCGTTGTTGCTGAGTCATCAGGACAGAAATATTCGGGGAAGAAATAAAGAATTTAGATTTTTGACCCTAATATGAACAGCCTGTTTCATGTTGGTTTATTTATGGCGTGGTACGTATTTGTTGCATTTACAGGCAAATTTCTTTATTCAGTGGTTAGCATATGGAAAGTATTAGATGACCGAAACTGTAACGATGCCAGCCTTTTATATCAAGAAATACTGTATGTATTTTTAGAATTCTAATGTAAAGAGTTCTTGTATGAGTCCCAGTACATAATGCAGCATTTATCCCCACTATCATCACGATACTAAAGACTGTCTTCTGAATTTTGGTCACGGATCACATTCTTAGTAGATGTCTTAACTGTATGATAATCTATCATAAAGTTGATCACCTGAAACAAGTCAAAGAATGAGCTTTTGCAGCTTACCTTTGGCAGGTTTTTTTTTTTTTTTTTCAGCTGGAGTTTTAAAATTAAAAACTTTAGAGCTATACATACAACATTTTCATTAAGGAAAAAAAAAATCTCACAAACACTTTTTTCCAAGTTTCATCAGATTTTCCTTGGTTTTAGTGTCTTTTTAAACTTAGCAGGGATTTTTTTTCCACATCCTTAAAATAGTAAAGCGTTTTACATTGCTGAAGGTGTTGGCTGAAACAACACTAACAGGTCACGTTGCTCGGTAATGACGCAATACTTTCATTCGCGATAACGCAAAGCTGCATTGTTGGCATTGAAGAGTTGGGTCCAGGTTGTTTATCTGAAGCAGGAAAAAGGTTTAAATGGGAAAAAAAGTCAGAATTGTTTAAGTTAATAGAAAGATGCTTGTGGTTCACATGCGTGTCACAAGCTGCAGATTTTTTTTGGTAGCAGCTCCCATAGTCATGCTGGATCATATGACTTACTTCTCTGTTAATCTTCATAGCTGATGTCTTTGCTTGTCACTTCCGTGGTACATACCTGCATTAGTTTTTTTTCTCCTTTTTAAATATCTTCAGGGTATGAATACAAACTAGACAAAAATAGACCTTCAAAGTGCTTTATCTCCCTCTTAATAAACAGATTTATTTCAGAAGTGTAGTTCTTCGTGATTCGCATGTAATCCTCCAGGGAACGTGTGCTGTAGATCTTCATTACGGTAATCTGTCAAACAGACATTTCTAAATCCTCAGACTTTTTCAGTGGCTCTGGAGCTTCTGCTCTAAGCATACTTTTGTTGTCCGGGCCAACATTCCTGCAGTATAGAATTGCTTAAACGCTGCTTGGGCTGTGTGATGCTTTTTCCTTTCTTTTTCTTCTTTGCCAGCCCTCTCTTCCCTTGTGATGTATGCTTTGGTGTTCAAACACATGCATTATAAATAAATTTATAAATTAGTTCATTAGGAGTATGCAATGTAATGTGAGGAAGTCATTGATAGATGGGTCTAAATTAAAACTCAGTAGAACTGGGATCTTGTTTTGCATTTTTGTGCAGATCATGCTTTGGTTTGCAATTAATCCAACTATGAAATAGGCATTATCTCCAGCTGTGGGATACAGAGCAGATACTGATGTGGAAATTGCCTCCATTAAGTAACTCAGCGTTCTGACTGAGAAAGGAGTTTGTAGCCAAGTGTGGTCAGTCTCCTGAGTAAGGAGCAAAAGGACAAAAGGAAACTGCTTGTGCCTAGGGGTGTTTAGATTGAATATTGGAAAAAAAGTTCTTCAGAGAAAAAGGCTGTTAAGCACTGGAACAGTCTGCCCTGGAGAGTGGTGGAGTTTCTATCCCTGGAGGGATTTGAATGATGGGGACATGGTTTAGTGCTGGGTTTGACTGTGCTAGGTTAGTGGTTGGACTCAATGTTCTTAGAGGCCTTTTCCAACCTAGGAGATTCTGTGATTCTATCATCAGTTGAAAACAATGTGCTCTGTTCTCAAAGACATAGCAACATGTGCATTAAAGCACTTTGTTCCTCCTCAGGCGTGCATCTGTTGGGTCTGTCAGCTGTGTGTGCCTGGTTAATGCTGCTGTGCAGGGAAGCAGGAGAGGTCACTGTTCATCCTCCAGTACCTGTACAGTTCCAAAAAAGCGATAATCAAGTACACCTGTCACAGCTCAGGCTGAGTGCAGAAGAGCAGTTATTTTCTTTCAGCCATCTTCTTGTCATGGGATCTCTTGGTCAGTCGGGATCTAGTAGGGAAAAAAATATCAAGACCTGTGTATCTGAAAACATAGTCAAGAAGTAATGAAAGGTTTAGGAGTGCTGGTTTTTCTGGTTTCTTGTACAAATGTGCTTGTGTATATATCTGAGAAGCATAGAATAAGTACAGGAGCTGAATCAAAGCGAGAATATACACTTATTTAATATCGATCTGTTACTTGTTGAAAATCGGTGATCTGACACTATTGACATTGGTTGTTGGCCTCAGTCAGCCTTGACTGACTTCAGACTGGTTAACTCTAAACTCTCTATGCTACAGCGTTCCACCTTTGTGGAATAAGAGCCACAAAGGATTCTGTGGTCACACAGTTGTTCTGGGCTTTCTGCTTGAAAACCAGAGGGATGTGTCTCCCAAACACGTGTAGGGAGGGGGATATATGCAACAGTCATCTGAGAAGTTGAATTGGTGGAATCGTTGGGTCTGTCCTTTAGTTTTCTCTTCATTCCTTGTTTTAGCTTCTCAGTCAACTGTTTCCCATCTAAATACAGATTAATTTGAGAGAACTTGAGGAAAAGCTTCAGTATGACCCAATCTATACATGACTGGGCAGGAAATGCACCGTGTTACATTTGGCACTAATGAGATCGCTCCAAGAATCCTCTGTCAAATTTGGGTGTTCATATTTCAAGGAGGATGTTAAAGTCAAAGAGACTTCAGAGAAGAACTGTAAGAATGAATAAGGGTTGAAAATAGCTCCTGTGGGAGAAATTCCAAGAGCACAATATGTTAAATGTTATCAAAGAGAAAGGAGGGGAGGAACTTGATTGCATCATTTAAGTGTGTGCATTGTGAACAGAAATTCTGTGATGAAGCAGAAAATGATGGGATATCAAGATCCTGTGGTTAAAAAATGAGCCAGACATATTTGCAGTGCAAATAAGAAATGCATCTTCAGCAGTGATGGTAATTTATTGCACATTATGGTACGATATTCATCAAAGGAAAATTTTAATTCAAGTACGATATTTTTCCTTTAAGGTGTACCTAGGTAAAACTTAATTGAGGGCATGTGTCCATGTGCTATACAAGTCACAGCAGATGATCCAAGTATTTTTTCTGTACCTAAATACATGCGCCTACATAAAAAGACAATAATAAAATATAGTTAGCCCAGGAGACTGTTGAAATTAGAGGAGAACTGATCGATAACTCAAGACTTTTAAATGTCTAAAATGCCTGGAAATAATCACAGAATAGTTAGGGTTGGAAGGAACATCTGGGAAATCATACAGTCCAACCCCCAAAACAACAAACTCTAAAATAAGAATTTGTTTTAACTGTATTGAAGGCTGAAAAGTTGGGTTGGTGAGTAAATCTTTAGCAATGCAAAGATGTCATTACACTCAATTTCTGCATTAGGAGGTCCTAGCCATTTTAAGTACTAAATTAACATGCCAGTTGTTACGATTCCTTACAAGTTTTCATGAAAGTACCGTGAAAATTAAGGTGGTTGAAGTTCAGAATCTGAAAGAAAGATGAAGTTAAAAGAAAAAAAAAATCTTGCTGTCATTGAGTAACTTTGATAGAAGGGAACACTTTGACTGCTATAGAAAACTGCTGAGTACAACAGGGTGGTAACAGAACATACTGTGTGTGGGGGGGAATTATTGGAGGGTTTGCAAGGAGGGATTTGTAGATCCTGCAGAGATTTGGGGGAAATCTGTGTTATAATGCATTATCTCCTGCGGTGAAGAGCCAGCAGGAATGTTCTGAGGTTTTTCGTGTGCTCTGTTTTACATGCCTTTAGCAGTCAGTGCTTTCAGGTCTCAGGCTTAGTGGAATTGTAGGCAGCTGTGCTGGTTTTCCTGGGGATAGAGTTAATTTTCTTCCTCCTAGCTGGAATGGGGCTGTGTTTTGGATTTGTGCTGGAAATGGTGTTGATAATGAAGGGACGTTTTGGTTATCACTAAGTAGTACTTGCCCAGATGTAAGGCCTTTTCTGCTCCTCACCCCATCAGTGAGGGGGCTGGGGGTGCACAAGGAGTTGGAAGGATCAGAGCTGGGATAGTGGACCCCAGTGACCCTGGGAATATTCCAGACTAAATGGTGTTGTTCTCAGCATAAAGCTGAGGAAGNGCACAGCTTTTACTTCGCCTGTTAAAACTGGCTTTATCTCAGCCCACGGGTTTTCTCACTTTTCTGATTCTCTCCCCCTTCTCACTGTGGGGGAGTGGCTCTGTGGGGCTGGGTTGCTGGATTGAACTCCTTGTAGGGGGTTAAACCATGACAGCAGCACGAGGAGGAATCAGAGAATGCTACATCAAAATAGCACACCCTCCCTTTGACACACTTTGACAGGATGAGCAGAAGTCAAGCATAAGATATGCCTGTCTTGTGTAAACTCTTCAGCTTTGTGGAGAACATGTCAGGACTCAGCCTTCAATATGATGAGAGATCATCACAATAAATGGAAAGGACCAAGCTAAGCGCACATCACTCACCGAAACCAGACTTCTTGCTTAAATCCCCGAGGATACTGAAGCAATGACCAGGGGATTGATTAGGGAGTGTGGTTTGGTGAACCAAATCATGTATATGATGAGGACCAGCTGGTTATAAAACTGCTGCAAATTAGAGCAGGAAAAGTCTGCAGCTGGAAGGATTTTTGAGAGTCTGAAGGTGATTGTGCTTCTTGTCTCAAGGGATAATGTGCAAGTATCCAGAAAGTTTCATGATACATGCTGAAGAGAAAGCTGGATATTTGTTGTATTGATCAACGTAATTGTTGGAGATGGCTGAAAAAGTGGAGGTTTTGGAGCTCAGTCCACAAATTATAAGCCACTTACTTTGATTGCACACTTCCTTACGAATATTTAATGGCTTAGAAACAGCTGGGTGATGGATGATTCCAAATGCTGCAATTACAGAAAAACCTGCAGCAGTGACTGTGCAGGATTGAGATGTTTGACCAAGTGTTGTTTTTCTCTTTCCTAATAGCAGAAAGTAATTTATAGGTGAATTCATACTTTCCTTCAGGCCTTTTTTTTTTTTGTTTTTTATATTATTATTCTTGTCTTAGGTTTTTATATTTAGGCACTTATTTTTATGTTCTAAGTAGTTCTATAAAGGTTCTACCTTTACTACTTTATATTTCCATTCACATTAGAGATTGCCTAAATTTGTTTCAAGCTTTGTCTTTGCAATGTTGGCAAAATCTTTCATAAAACATAAGATTTTTTTTTTCTTTCTTTATGCACAGACTTAGGCTCTTAATATATGGGCCAAGTTTGTGGTTTAAAAAGATTAACTTTGGTAAAACTGTAATGAGAGGTATCTGTGTAGAGCGATGGGTGAGAATTATTTTTTTAAAAACTAATTATTTGCAGAAAACCATGTGTATACTGAGAATTTCCAACTAGACTTGGGTATTTATCTACCGATTTTAGTTCTTATTTTACGGATGAATATGCTAAGTGCTATTCAGAATTATTTGGCCATATGTTCCTGTTTTTATGGAACTTCATTTTGCGGGCTCTTTATATAAATAAAGTTTTCTCTTCATGATGGAATGTACTAAGAGGAAGAGAAAAGGGTGTTATTTCAAATGTTATACCTTTTGCAAAAGAGCAGATGGTGTTTGTATGTGGGGCTTCGAGGAAGTTTTACACTTTGAAACTAATGCTTTATTCCTTGTTGTCTAAGAGAAATTAGTGTTTTTAGTTCTTCTGGAGCATCCCAGGTTGTGTCACACCTGATGTCAGTGTGCTCTAGAACCAGCAGAGGTGTGGAGTTACACCGACCCTCTGTCACTGTATTTGTGTAATGGGGATTGTTCCCAAGTGCAGGCAAGAGTTAGAGTTGCTTGGAGTTTATTTTGTGCAGTGCTTTGGCAAGACAGGCCCAAGGTCACACTGAATGATCTCAAGTTTCTGCATCTTTATTTGTGCCTTGCGTTAGGCATGAATCAATCTTCAGACTTCCATGAGTCTCCACAGCTTTGGGAAGCTGATGGGGAACAGTCTCCTGGTGACACCAATCAGCTCTTTCAGCACCTTTGGACAGCTCACCAACATCACAGTTGGTTCTCTGCAGTCAGTTTGACACGCTTCATGGGCACTAAATTGGATACAAAATGCCCCAGGAAAAACAGTAGGCAGATGATTAATTTTCCTATTTGTCTTTTAATATGAAATTTGAAATCCACTGGTCATGCCAGTCGTGAGGAAAAATGAATTTCTTTGTAAAGTCTCAGAGGAGCTTTTAGGTGGGTGCTGCAGGCTGCATTGACACATTAAATTACTAAACATGGCTTTTTACAAATGTGTTCCAAGACATTTACATTTATGAATCACAAACATCAAGCTGGGTGAGACTAAAGGCAGGGATTTACATTGTTCTGCTGTCCA
>VZTN01013577.1:136104-155312 GCA_013400515.1 Erpornis zantholeuca | reverse complement strand
TGAAAGAGAAACAAGATTTTAATATAAAACACAAAGCAGAATATGACAGATGCTTCAAAGTTAACTCTGAGTTGAAAGGAAGTAGGGGGGAATAAAGGCATAGTTTGATAGTATTTTGACACAGATTTCAACTCATGAAATTGTGTTTTGCACTGCAATGATTTTTTAGTGCAGATGCAAAAGAGGGTATTGAGAAGAAGCAAAGGGGTGATACAAGGTAGGGGAAAATAAAATGTTGATTTATGAGCTCCTTATTTACCTTTTCTCAACACAGGTTTGACAGGTCTCTGAAGAACTGTTCTGGGGCGGGGGGTGGGAGGGAACTCGAGAAAATGAGGTCATGCTCATGGGTGTGAGAGGGACACTTGCACGAGGTGGTTGTCGTTTTGCCTTAAGGGTAATAAACCTTCATGAACCAGCACAAAGGTAGAAGTGCAAGTCTAGTCGTGACATATCTCGATATTCTGGAACTTTCTGGAGTCTGTAGTTACCATGTATCTGTCTCTGAGTCCCCCAAATAACTGGTGGGACAAGCGATAATTTACTGTAAAAAGCATGGCAAGGAATTAGCTTTTCTTCATAGNCCAAGGCGAAGTGGAGCTTCTCTTTATGAAAAGCATTTAGAAATTAGTAAATATGAAACAAAAAAATGCAAACTCACTAAGAAATTGGATAGTTTTGTTTAGATGCTAAGTAATTCAGCATGGATCATTAAAATTAATTAGAACTGTGAGCTTAGTTTGAAACTGTAAGAATTCAAAGCAGATGGGATTTTTAAGGAAAGGATAATCACCCTTTCTGTATCTTTCAAGAGTTTTAAAAATAATTTGGTGATTTTAATAAGACTTAGGCCAGTAGGTTTCTTCAGCCGGTGTGCTAATGGTGTAGTGGTGCCTTTCCCTTCTGTATAGCATCCCTTTAGGTGCTTCACTGAGTTTTCTAACTCACAGTTAAAGAACAAAGCTTTTGAAAATATTAATCTTCCTATTAATAAACATGGTATTTTTTAAGTTTATCAGGAGTCTCCAATTAGGGAATGCTCACTGTTATGGAAGAAACTGTGGCATGTGGACTGGAGCAATGTTTTAATTAGTGACTAAATATTAAGATGCATTGCTTTGTGTCTTGGTTGGATTTGGTGTAAACTTGTGCTCTCAGTTTGCCACTGCCAAGCCTGGCTCAAGAAGCCGAGGTTGTAAGGTTGGATGAAGGCCAAAATGCAGATTGCACCGGTACTTAGTAAGTGAGGAAGAGCAATAAAGAAAGTCCTTTAGAATACCCACTTAATTGTTTTACATTTTATCATTCCAGTTTCTCCCACGTCCATATGACCATTTCTAATTTTCAGCCATTTCTTTGTCCTGGTAACTAGTCTGGCAAAGGGCACCGAGATTTTGTTCTTTTTATAGTAGCAGACTTTCTGCTATTAGTCTTGGAGGTAACATGGGTGTCTGTGGGATTGTGAAGGTCCAGACCAAGGACATCTGGTCATCCCACAGTCAGGCAGTGATTGGGAAGCAGTGTGATCGTACTGGAGTATCTTCAGTAGACTGGATGTTTCAGGGAGCCTTTGGTTTGAACCTGAGCCCAGTTTAGAAATAGTGTCCTAATTGTTACATTTACTGGTGTTTTAGTTTATTTGCAGAACATGCTACATTCTTAAACTTTCATTATTTTGAATTTGAAATACTGAGTCAAAAGAAAACAGATTCCTCTTTATTCAACATAGGTTTCAGCAGTACTGTCTATGGCCTTTCTAAGCAAATAGATTATGGTTTTCTTGGTGAGCCAAACTCCTTGCTGGAAACCCAGGTATTTGAAGCTCATGTTACATTTTCCATGTCCTACTTAGTCTTAGCTCAGTGACTGCAAATGAAGCCTTTGCTGTAGGCTGATGAAGATGTGAGCTGTCACTTCATAGGTACCCACTCACTTCTCAGAGGACCAGAGATCATAAAGTACTTTAAAGGTAAATCAATGGCTTCTATAATCTATTAATTGACACCATGTAAGTTTAAAGGGAACATTCAGTGAGTCAGTTAGCCAAATGTCAATGCAGAGCCCTGGGAAGAGCAGAGCTTTGAAATAGAGGAGCTTTTACAAACAAAGCCCTAGGTTAGGGCTAACCCAGTCTATTTTCTTTTTCAGTGTGCTTATTCCTTACTTATATTATCTTTTTTGGGGGAGAACCTCCCCTTGCCCTCCTCTCAATTCTTCTGTGTTTAATAATGTATGCAGTTGGAACTTCTTTAGTATGTTTGGAAATAAGTCTGCCAAACCAAAGAGCTGTTTTAATATAGTTTTTTCTAAAAGGAGAATTAAGAGATTTCTCTCCAGCTGTAGTATTTTTTACTTACTCATAGCCTCAGCTATCAGCTCAAACTGGGGAAGTTTACAGGAACTTGTCCGTAGTAGGGTTGATATTTACCAATTCTTAAATGTTTTTAAGATTGGGAAAAAGGAGTTTGAATTACACATGTTTCTGTG
Organism: Erpornis zantholeuca; assembly: GCA_013400515.1. Lineage (NCBI taxonomy): Eukaryota > Metazoa > Chordata > Aves > Passeriformes > Timaliidae > Erpornis > Erpornis zantholeuca. The sequence continues at coordinate 152,825 of VZTN01013577.1, read as the reverse complement.
TACATTTTTTGAGTAGACACTGAACCTATATCTTATTTCCTTATTGTTTTATGGGGCTAGTGTAAACATGAAAAGATGTTGGTTATGACACCCCAACTTCCGTTTCCTTGGGAGGTGTTGAAATCTGTAATATGGTTGGAATTAACAAACTGGCAAGTGTTGGGGCATGGCTTGTCCCCCAATCCTTGATTTCCTTTTAATAAGTATGTATCACCAGGCATATCAGTATTTTCCTTAATGTCTTGCATGGTGGAATGGAGTGTGTGCCCATTTGGAAAGAGAACAATTTAAAGAAAATCCAACGGAGAATGATTGGAGACATAGAAAATGTCAATCCATGAGGTATAAACAGGAGGAGGAGAGATTTAGCTTGAGGAAAAGAAGAAAGGGGTAAAGGTGTAAGGGTTTTTTTAATATGTAGCTTTACATTTTAAAAATGGAATAATCTGATTTGCCTTTGTGAATTATAAGAGGAGCAGCAACAGGGTGAAAGATAGAACGTTAAAGCCTAGGAAAAGGTGTCTGTTTATTAAAATAACTACAGAATAAAACAACATGGGAAGGTGATGGAGGACTATCTTTGAAAATCTTTTAGGACCATTAGAAAAAACACCTTATTTAGTTGATTTTATTTTAAAGCTGGGAAATAACTTCAAAAATGCTTGACAGCCCTGCTCTCCGATGGGGAACCATGTCCCTATTTTGTATGAAAGGGATTGCTGCACTGGCAGATGCTTGGGAGTGGAAGAGAATGACTGGGTTTGGACTTGGTGAGGTTTTATGTATTTAGTCACTTTGCAGGTTAGAATCATAGAATCGTTTATGTGGAAAAAGACTTCTAAGATCATTGAGTCCAACCATTTAACATAGAAGAAATGCAAGTGCTTACATGTCTTATAAGTGTTGACAGTTTTTTCCATGACTAAAGGAGATCTTTTGCAGCTTCCTAGGAAGCCCTTGTGCTGCAGGGAATTTTTGTAGCAGGGAAGCTACAAAATTGTCACATGAAAATGCAGATTAAGTTATGAAAAACTGGCTTTTGAAATATTTCTTTGTTAACACCAAGAGTGTGTAGTATGATGCAAGACTTGTCAGGAAGCTGACAGAGAATGAAGTTGATAGCCTTGCCCATAGGTGAGGTCCTGGTGGGCTCCCTGTAGTCAGTCAGATAGCTTGAAATAGCTTGAAATAGATTGTGGGGTTTTTAATTTCATTGAAGAATATGAGATGAAGTTCATTACAAATACAGCAAGTAAGAAGGTCAGACACCTTGCTGCTTCACTGAAGAGTCTGATTAATCAACTGTTGATCTATAGTGATAGAAACAATGTAATTAGAAAAATGGATTAACTGTAAGTGAGCTTAAATCACACAGTTTAAAAAATTGCCTAGAAGAAAATCCTTTCTCACAAATTAAAGTAATAATAAATTTGATGTTGCAAGCATGTTGCTTTTCCTTTAGAGATAAAGCCTGGTCTATGTTAAAAAAGAAAAGGAAAAAAAAAAAAAGGTGTATCTGTTAGCTAAGTGTGGTGATAACCATATCATCATTCTGGACTTGTGCAGTATGGATTTTCCTGTGCTGGGAGGGCAAGTGCTTGTCAGGAGAGGGTGTAAGCTAGTGTAATTTAATGATATCTTTTATCCTGAAGACAAAGACAAACCCATTTCTGCAGGTGGAAAACTTAAAAAAAAAAAAAAAAAACCAAACCAGCAATAAGGTATCTTCTAGACCAAACCAAACAATCACCAGCAATTAAAAATGCAGTTCTAGCTCCTATCCAGCATGGGATGTGTGTGCCTGTAAGTGCTGTATGTCTTAGGAGCAGGAATAGTGCTGCACTGTGGAGGCTGAGGAACAGCTGATCTCTGTTTTCTAGGGCCCAGGAGATGTTCAGTTTGAGGTTACACTTTGTGGCTCTAAGTTGGTATAAATGTGGAAGGGAATGTAGTATGAACAGTGAGTGAATACAACTTACAAAAGTGTCTTTTCTTACCTTTTTTTACCTCACTATATAGACAACTGCATTTCCCTCTCCAACAGGGAAAAGCAGTGCCTCACTCCTCTGCCTTCTCATTTTTTTATTTGCCCTGTTTAGCTTGAAGTTTGCTGGGTTGAAGAAGAGAAATGGGTGTATCTTAGTGAAAGAGAGCAAAGCTTTCATTTATTTGCCTCTTCTGAACAAGAGCATGTGGATGTAAATGCTGTCCTACATGACTGGGAAAGAACATTTTGTTTCCCTCCTCCCCAACCCTGAGGAGATGTTGCGTGTTCTGTTCTGCGGCCCTTCCAGAGGCAAACATCCATTGTGCAGCTGGCAGCCCAGCTGTGGCAGATTTAAAGAGTCACCACTGCAGCAGTTCAAGCAGTCAGCAGGAACTGAATTTTGCTCAATGAAAGACCCGAAGGAATAGCTTGTGAGCCATTGAAGCTAAAAGCTGCAGGAGGCTTAGTTGGTGCTCTCTCCATCTCACGACTTGGCTTGTATTTGGTAGTGCTCAGTATTTTTGAAAGCTTAGCCTAACTTTGTTTCTGTTGTTGATAGATGTTTGATGTTATTCATTTTGCATTCGATGTGCATGATCTGCTCTCAAGCCTACCCTACTTACTCAGCCAGTGACAATGTCCAAACCTTTCTGTGTGTTGCTTTGTCAGTTATCATTATGGAAGTATCTGTGGGCTGGAAAGCCTTTACTAATCACACATTCTACACATTACTAATTACTCTTTGTATCTTGCAGAATTGTTTTTGTTTTTTGATTCTGCTGGTCATTTCTTCCCAACTATCTTCCATTAGGAGCCTTGTATTATGGGCTGATGGTGGGACGTCTTCCTCACAGCCTGTTTCCTCCTATGCTTCACTTACCACTTTCCCAGACTCTCTTGCCGTTTTCTTTCTTTGCCTTGCAGTGACCTTCTCATCTTCCCCCTGTTGCCCTTTTCCATTGTTCCTTTCTCTTTTGTGGATTTTTTTTCTCTGTTCTGTTTCATCTCCCTTGGCTGTTCCCTACTCCCCCTCATCCGTTTGTGATTGTTTGCCAAGTGCAGGACATCCAGTGGTTTTGGCCAACATGTGCTTTTGCAGCTGCTTTGTGAGTCCAGAAGGGACATTCTGGATATACAAGCTGCTGTTTGCTTTTCACTCTGTATGCATGTTATCATCTCGAGCAATAGATCTGCTCTGAGAACCAAGGGAGAATGGGAAAGGGATTTTGAAGGTGCTGGCTCTTTATCCATAGTTTAGGGAGTATGTCCACAGTGGGTGTGTTAGATATACAGCTTTGCAGCTCTGTAACTTTTATCTCCCCTGTATCTAGCAGTGCTAATTCCAATAGGATTTCAACCACTGAACACACTTTTGTACTGAAGTTTAAACCAATTATTGTTTAGACTAAGCCACGTTCTGTAGAAAGTACGTGAAAGGTCACAGTGGGAGGTGGTCAGAAGAACAAACCATGCCTGCAACTGTTGCAAGCGCCAGGGAAAGATGGTTGTATGGGCTGAGGCAGGGCAGGGAGTGAGGCTGGGCACTGGCATTTTGTGAGTGGTGGATGAAGGGTGAGCTGAGGTTTTACTTGTTAGTGTTTTTCATATGGTTCACTGCTCTGGCATGTCTAAGCTTAGGGAAGTATTGCATGTTGTTAAGGTGACTGATTTCTGAGAACGTAAAATACCAAGGGAAGCCATGGAGCATGATCTGATGTGTTAGGTAGGGTGGTGATAAGTGATAATCATGGAATGGTTTGGAGACTGAAGCCAACATGTGCTAAATGAGTTTCCATTACACCTATGAGTGTTGCTGAGAGCTGCCCTGGTTTCTCAGGGCCTCACCAACAAAAACTCAGAGTCCATTGATTAATGATCAGAAATCAGAAGGCTTTAATATGAATTGATAATTAGATTAGATATTAATATAAAAAGAAGATAGAAAGAAGGAGAGAGAGAGATCCCCTCAGCCTCTTCAGCTGCTGGAATCCTCTTTGTCCATGCCTGTGTCTCTGTTTGTGTGAACAGAGCAGAATAAGTGTCAGTATACAATACAAAGTATGAAAACAAATCCCAAAATAGAAGTTCTTCTCTTTGGCCAAAGAGAGACAAGAGGAAAAGCAATCTGAGATTATAAGAAAACAGTTGCGATATTTACATTTTTGTCAACCTGAAAACAACTCCGACAAACCCAGTGCTGTGAGAATCAGTGCGGCACAAAGATGCCTAGAAAAATCCTTTCAGGGTTAGCTCTTAAGTTGGATGGGTTTTTGTACTAGTCTGTTCTTCAGCTGAATAGTCCTTAGTTTGCAGGGGCTTGGTAGGAAACTTTGGTTGCTACTTGGGAAGAAGCTCTGGGTGGTTTCAGGCTGTCAGTGGATCCCAGTCTCTGGAGGTAGAGCCAGACCTGGGCAATGCCTAAAAAGGGAATAGTAGCTGGTCACACCTGGCTGCCAGAGGGCACTCAGGGTCACAGTATCCATACACAGCTTCCCCAGAAGGGAATGTAGCAGGGAGAGTTCAGATTCAGCTTCCCTTTACCCTTATTCTTCCAAGCCCTACTACAAATAGTTCTCGTATTTTAATTCCAAATTAAGATACACAATTAATTTCACAATTACCTACTATCAGGAACATGACATGTAATTTCTTTCTAACTCAAATACTATGTGGACAGAGAATCCAGTGTCTTATTTGGTGTAAGAGGTTTGGGTGTTTTTTTTATTTCTAACAAGCCTAGAAGATTTATAAAATAGGTTGAGAGATATGAAGTTGCTTAAAACTTATAAACTTTGAGATATATTTTTCTGGGAAATAACATTTGTCATTATTGTTTTCTTTACCTGCAGACATTATTTGAAATGAAATCTGGCTGTAAGCTCTCCGGAGCTGTAGATGTTTAATTTCTATTTTCATGGCATCTCACTAAAATCAAAATTCAGTGTGATTTGTGGTTGCTTAACTGCACAGCATGTCTTGTTCAGTCATGGTTCCTATCATATTTTTCAGCCAAGAGTCCCTTTTAAGGTGACAGGAATAAAGTAATTTTGCATCCTAAAGTTATAATAGTTTGAAGCTGAGAGCTTCTCTTTTTTCCTTCCTTTTTCATGTCTTTATTTTCTTTTGAAATTTATGGTGGATAGGCCAGCTCTGTTGAGCCAGCTTTTTCCTGCATTTTTTTTAAACAGGAAAGTTTTCATAAAACATGTGATTCATTGAACAATTTATTTATTTCATGGTTTAGAAAACTTTTTTTTTTCCCTTTTAGTTAAATACTTTGCCTTGTCTTATGCTCATGAGCTAAAGGGGAACCTCAGCACCAAATTGTTCTGTGGTTGTCTTTTTTTCCATAGTTCCTTACTCTATTCTTTGTCTTGATCATTATTGAAAGAGAGTTGCTGGGGGAAGCATGGAAATGTCATGGCCGTGCAATGTAGACCAAATCTGGCGTATGTCAAAAAAGGTTGAAGTTCTGACATTCTACTGAGTTAAATTGCTCAACATACCTGTGCAATTACTGCTGCTGCGGTGAGGAGGGAGAGGGAATTGTTGGCCACTGACCTTGCAAGTGCAAGGTGAACCCCCTCGCCCCCATGCTGACTCAGACATGGGCTGGTGGCAGCTGATCAGTCAGTCATGTGTGCCAGTCCACCCGCAGTGGTACAGCCAGCAAATTAAATCACACTGCCTGGGAGTGACAAGGGCTTTGGATTTTAGGCCAGCAAACATCAGCTTTAATGGAAACTCATGTGAGAGAAGGCAGGGCTGCCTTTGATGTGTGTGGATTGCTTTTTCACATTAATACAGTCTTAAAAAAGCAAGCAAACAAACCCCTCAAACTTATCCATAGCAGAGGCTGGAATACAATCTGGTTTGGCTTTACAAAAAAACCCGAAACCAAAACAAACAATCAACAGGAGGTTTTCTAGATAACTGAAGAAATATCAATTTTTGGATAGGCGGTGCTGTCTTTGGTTTTGCTCACATGCTAACATGCAAAAGATTCTAAGAGAAGAAATCAATGCAAAACCATTTCAGTAACTAAATGGATCCCTATTAGTTTTCAGACAATTGATTTTTAGTGAGTATTTGAGTACGTTAGCTGCTCTGCTGCTGGGAGGGAGGTGGTATTAGACTTTTAACTGTCAGTTATTTACCAAGCATGTTTTATTACTGACTGGACAACACAAGGGATGGGGGTAGAAAAAGGCAAAAAGTCTTTTTCTAGTCCAAATGAAGACGACATTTTCCTGTTATGCCTTTGTTATGGACAGGTTTTCTAACACCTTGATTTTTCCCAGTGCCATTGCTTTTCATTATTAGGTTTGGGTTTCTGTGGAAGTTTATGCTATAAATCAGATTGGCTTCATGGAAAATTCTGCTGCATCTTTACAGTGACGCAGAGAGCACCTGTATAAAGCAAAAAAGAGGAAGAATGGTTTCATATTTTATATTTGGATTTTACTGCTTTTCTGGTAGTAGCATCAGTCCTGATTAGATTTAGTCAAATAAACTCAAGGTTACTGTGTTGGGGCTGTGAAGCATAATGGAATGTGTCAGATAAATCCATTTTTCTATGGTAGGACACAGCTACTATAGCTACTCTTCCCCTTTTAAGGCTTGTATTCATAATTTATTATTAAAAAGAAAATAACGCTTTGCATTCATATCTCACCTGTTGAGCGATTTGAGTTTCACCAAATGAGACTGAATTTGTAAGCCACTAAAGGTCACTAAAATGACGGTGGCAGTAGCAGGAAGATCTTGCATTGCAGTAAGCTAAGTCTATTGATCTTGAAATGAAAGTTCAGTGGAAAAGCTGATGGAAAAAGTAGCAGAGCACAAAAAGGCAAGCTGCACAACTAATTGAAATAAACTGGCTGGCTGTGAACATTCATGTGAAAGAAATGCTAATGCAAACAATGCAGAAAAAACCCAAAATGGAAAATGCCAGTATTGTCACTTCTCGAGGATATATAAGACATGATTTCATATGGAAGAAGAAGCGTTAGTGATTTGTCAAATAAACTGAAATGTTCTGTGATGTCTGTGGAGGCAGGAGTGGAATACCTAAGGTTTCTCTGCAAACCCCTCTCTTGAGTATGTAATGACTGGAAGTCCAAACTTCCACAGCTTTTTAAAGAGAATATTGTGAACATGCTACTTGATCATAATGTGTATTGAAAGGGAAATGCAATCAAAGTCCATTATAGTTTACTACTGGGTACAGTAAAACAATGTCAAAGACATTTTGACAAACTCCAAAGACATTTTGAAAATAGCTGACAGGCAGCTGTAAAAAGGATGCAAATTTCTGTTTCTTGTTATGCACCCATGAACATGTGGCTTACATGATGTAAAGAATCCAACTGTGGGAAGGATGCCCTTCAAAAATATAACTGACTTTCCTGGAGTGAGATGTAGGAAAATCTGACATGGCATCTCACAGTTTCAGGCAAGTCTACTGGTGAGTGAATCACATTCTATCTCAAAGGTGTACTTCTGAGTTTAGAGTCTCACCATATATGCAAAAGGGTGGGGTCGTTTCCCTTCAAACTGAACTGAACAATCAGGAATAATCAGAGGATGATTCTATGAACACAGATTGAAGTTGATCAGGGAAGATGTCCATCCTGTACAAGGTGCAGGTCCTGTACACAGGACACATTAAGAGGGCCTTTTAGAAGAAGCTGGCCAAGTAAAAGGAAGAGTCAGAGGAGCAGTTTTATTTTCTACATTGTTATTGTCAGTATAAAAATTCAAAAAGTTATGTATTCATTTTCTCTCAAATCGATCATACAACATAGCTGGTCTCCCATAAGACTACTGAATTTTCTGACTTCAATATTACAGGTAACAAACAGGGAGATAAAAGGAGATAGGGAAGATGATACACAGAGTTATAAACAACAAAAAAACACCTTAACCAAAATAAATACACTGATGTATCTGTATGCAGTTGCCAAAAGGCTAATGTTACACAGACATAAAATTGCATAAATTCACACTGCATGGAAAAAAGATGTAATATAAATCAATTCTTTTGTGAATTGTTTAGAGTCTGGATCTTGTTTTCAGGTCACATTGAGCCAGTATTGTCAGGAAAGCCTTGGGATTTGGGATTTGGGATTTGGGATTTGGGTTTAGACTGTTACACAGGTTTTAAGTTGGTTTATAACTGAAGTTCTAATATTAAGGGGCAGACTTCATTGCAGTTGGGAAAGAAATATTTGTTCTCAAGTGTTTCAGTTTGCCAGTCTTCTGACCATCATAAAAGCCCCTGATACCCCAGGCTGTTTCTTTTTAAGGACTGATCTGCTTATGTTTTTCATAAGCACTTCTTGATCTTGTACATATTAATAATGAGCTTCGTCTGTACTGCACATAAAGTGCATAGCCACAGATAGTGGAGAAATGTGTCAGGATTTATTTTTAAAAGTATTTTTCGGTTTTCATATCAACAGTCTGTGATGATCAAAATGAAAGACAAATCATAAAGCTGATGAAGGGTCAGCATCCTTGCAAACTTGTGTGCTAAGCACACGTGTGACTGGGTTGTATCCTATGCAGGAGTATGTGTTATTTATCATGTGGTTTTACAGCACTTAAAAACCCCCCAAAACCAGCCCCCTCCAAAATGAACCCTGTACATCTCATTTTTAAATAGTATAGATATGTTTGTATAATGATCAATTCAAAGTTGACTTCAGATAAAATATTGTCAGAAATCTTGAAAGAGGTATGCCTAAGGCTGAATCACACAACTAGTTCCTGGATCAAGACAACTAAATCAAGAGCAATAATGTGTCCTCTATCATGTTATAGCTCCACAGTATACATTAGCCCATGCCATTTTGTAATTTCATTTTTCTGCAGGAATTTAACAGCTGAATAATTAACCTGTGTTCAGCCTCTGCGTTGTGTATTAATGCAAGCAAGCTGACAGCTTTAGGCAAAGAAAAATACATAAAATGTGTTAGGGAAACATTGTGGATAGATTCTCCTTTAATTGGAGAGGATTTTGTAGCATGACAAAAGAAAGTTCAGTGGTTTAATATCAAAAATTAGCTATCACTGTAAGTGCTAATTGAGTAGAAATGTGATTTCAAAAAGCTGCTAGATAGTGTATACTCATCTGATGACTCCTCATCTTCAACAGCTCTGCTTTTATCCGTGAAGGGTATTGCATCAGCACAGATGAAAGTCATCAGATATATGCTGCTTTACAAATAGTGTATCTATTTTCTTTTCCTTCTAAAAGCTATTACAAATAAAGAGAGTTATTAGACCTTTCAAGACAATTTGAAGAAGATGATACTTGGTGGTGGTGTTGAGTTGCCAAAAACAAATGATACAGTGTCAACATTAGAAGAACAAACTATTCCCCAAACAGTCTGGTGGGCTTTTATGCCAATCAGACTGCAACACATTCCATTCTTGAATATGGTCTCTAATTCACTTAAAACTCCCCCAGATTGTGAAAGAAGTACTTCAGGAAGATTTCAAGCGCTTCAGCAGCTCGGGTTAGGGAAGGATAAAGAGTCCCCGTTGTGTCGGTGTGGTTCAGGCAGCGTTGCCTCCTCTGTCAATGCCTGCTGCCGAATTTGCAGCTTCTGTAAGTGCAGATGGGCTGCAGGGGGCTGACATGGCTCAGATAAGTGTCAGTTTTACATGCAAGCTTATGAAGTTCGGGTGGAAACGGATCATAGTAAGATTAAATTCCAGTGAGCTTGCCTTTTGTGTCTCTAGCCATGTATGTACAAGTAACAGAAGAAGTTATAAACCATCAACCTCCAAGGGATGGTCTCCCCCCACCCCTCCTTTCCTTTCCTTGCATTGCATTCAGTGGCAGCTATCAGAAGAAAACTAAGTACCCAGATTATGTATTATTTACATAGGTTGACATAAAGGAAAATAAAGCCTTTGCTGTTGCTGCTGCTGCATTTGTGAGACTCTGCAGGACATTAAGAAATCTCATCTGGTTTAAAATACAGGACTGGAAGTGAAAAGAAGAACTGTCTGCTTGAGCAGAACTGTGCAAACGTGGTAAATGTGATGGTTGTCCAAACAAATGTCATTTTAATTCTTTGCAGAGAGCATAAGGAAGCATAAGGAATTTATAAACTTTGCTGAGGTAATACAGCTCGAGTTTGTGATGGTACACATTGGCAGTGGATGATGATGAGATGTATAGCTGGACAGATGAAAAGAAAGTTATTGGAGGGATGAAGTAAATGTATGGCAGTGTGGCAAAGCATGTGGTTTTGTACAGAGATGCATCAGTTTCATTTCCCAGCAGCAATCTGTTTAGAGAAGTAAAGTGTTCCAATTACCTTATTACAGATAGTGTCTGAAACTGTCTTTAAAAATTAAGAAAAAAAATTCTGATTGCCTTCAGCTAATTACCTGGAAGCTTTAATGTGACATCTGTTACTCTATAAAGTTTCCCAACCTCTTTTCTGTATCCACAATTTAATATAGTAGGATTTCTGAAGAGATTTGCCTTTGTCAGTTGGCTGTTTTGCAAACCAAAAGGCAGTGTGAAAGCATGAGCTTTTCAGAAGAATCTCTAAACAAAATCAGATAGACTTCCAGTGTAAAAAGAAGAAAGGTGAAAATGATAGCTTAGGCTTAATGTCCTGAAGGGTGTAATGCATGTTTGGCATTTTGCATCTGTTTTTTTCAGGATAGAAGGCAGGATGGGTTCAGAGAGGGCAGACCTGGGGCAGGCAAACCTGGACTGTAAAGACAGTCTAATCCTTATTCAGGATTGCATTTTTAAATCCTAATTAGAAGTTTGATATTATAGAATTTGGAGGTGTTCCTCAAATATGTAAACTAGGAAGGGATAATAGTTTAAATTCAGATTTTTCATATATATAGTCTGAAGCAATGTGCTGTGGCTCCCCTGCTGTTTTCTGCTGTTTGTACAAGTTTGCTCTTTCGTTCCAGATAATTAGTTGCTATTTTGCAATAATATCAGAAAGCACTGGATTATTTTTATATATTGGAAGTTTCTGAGTGAGTATGACACCTTTATGGAACATCCAATCCTGAACCTCTGCCTGAAGAGTATAAGAGATGAATTGAGAGGGAAGTCGAGAAATGTGGCACAAGGTAATATTTTTTAAAAGAAAATATTATGCATAGCTCAGGTTTAGTTGCTTTCTGAAATTGTAGAACATTCTGCAAACATAATAGAACTCACATATTTTCATAGTTTGCAGTTTGACATATTTGGACTCTGATAGTTTCAAAAAGTAAAACATCCCACAAAACCAGTTGAAAGCAATTACTCAGATTGTAGCTGCAGAGGAATTTATTGTGCTGATGTGTCATAATGTGAGGATACATCCATATTTTTATTCCAGGAAACTATGCAATTACTTTTTTCACTTCTTACTGTGGGTATGCTTTCTGGCTCTCCAATACATCTACATGTGGTTGTATGATTGTATATAACCATATATACTGTAGTTACGATTATGTTTCTGTCCATAGGGGGATAGATAAAAAGTTTTGCTAATTTTTTTTTCCTGAATATTGATGGAAAGATTCTCTGTACAAAAAGATGGAAAATCCGAATCCAAAAGTGAATTTGGGACAAGCTGTAGGAGTAAAGCAGAAAAGCAGGTAAGAATTTCCTTAATGCCACACATAGGAGAAAGGGATCTGCACTCCAGGTAAAATAAATAAGTAGTCTATCCCAGCTGGTTGCACTGATCCTCTTGCACACATCTTTGTAAGCTGAGGAGTGACTTTCCTGTGGTGTGATCCTGAGTCTTTCCAGAAGATTGCATTGTAAAACCAAATTAGTTATTATATAGGAAGTTAAAGGCAATTGCTAGCCCTGTGCTCTTGCAAGAGTGGGTAAACTAGTCCAGGACAGTCCCTCGTTAAAGTGTATTTAATACTATGCTTACTTGTTATGCAAAATATATGTAAATTTATGTAGATATACATGCAGAATAATAGCTTTGACCCTCAGGTTGTTGGCAAGATGCCAGCATGGCCCTGGGTACTGCAGCACTTTCAATCTCTATATCCTGGCAATTTCCTGGGATTATGTTATCATTAGATTTTTAATGTGAGTTTCAGCCACTTAAGAGTCTGATCAGTTTCCCTTTTACCACCAGCTTTGCTTGTGCAGAAGTAAACAAACATATTTATCACCCCTGGGATCAGTAAGTGCTAATAAAGTTGCTGTTGCTTGCATTTTGGGTTTGGTTTCATGACAGACGCATTGTAAATGAACGAGGGGTATTGTGCCACAGTGCATCAGGAAAGGGAAAGATCTGAGGTGAGAGCATCCATGGTGATGGATGTGGGATCCCCAGGGTGGGTCAGCCCTGGGATGAGTTTCTCACCAGCCTAGCAAGCCCCTGGAGTTCCCCAAAAACCAACCACATTGGTGGCACTTTGAGACCAACATTTTGGAGGCGTCTTCATTTGCTTTTAGTTCCAGTAACTTGGTGTTTACAAGGGAGTGGAAATGAGTCTGTAACACAGTGCAGAACCACTGTGGGGTTTTTGTTTGCTTTTTTAAAATGTTGGCTATAGTTTGTCAAAGCTGGTTTTTGGAAGGGATACTTCTTGTCTTATTATGTGGGAAAATCCTGTAATTACATCTCTGAAAGCATACTTAGATGTCTGGTCTTAGGTGTGTCCCTCTGAGAATCCATACTAATATATTCTTTCCCGTTATAAAAAAAAAAGTCAGTCTGGCACCTCATGTCATCACAATGCAGGACATTATCATCCACATTTGTATTTTAAGGTATTCTAGTTCTATGCCTTTTAAACTAATTTTTTTTGCTGTTCCTGGCAGATATTTCCAGTGGACATTTTCTGTTAAAACTTTTAGGTTTTGGATTTTTAAAGCAACATATACAGATGTAATTAATTACTGAAGACTAACAAACCTTATTATGTCAGCAGCGCTGGCTGTGTGGCCCCAGAATTTCTTGCAAGGTATCCTTGAAAGGATATTTGTTTTGCAGTACAGATTGTTTTAAAATATAAAAGTAATTTCCACATTAATGTGTGATGCTTGATTTATAGAACAAAATGTTACTCTTTAATTTGCCCACAGAAACTATTTCAATTATATGCTTCCACTCATGTAATCAAATTTGTAAAATAAATAGAAAGAAGACAAATAAAATGTCACCCCTCCTTGCACTCCAGCCAGGAATTTTGATTCCTTTTAAATTAGCAAGTTCTTTTGATCAAAACCTTTTGATTTTGTCATTTCCTATGACAGTAATGTTATAGGACTAACAACGCTTTCTGAGCACTATTAGTTCTGTGTGTTGAATCATTCCTCTTGCATTTTCAGTTCCCTGTTCTTACAAGTGAACTTGTTGTTCATCAGCTTACAACAGACCTTGGAAATATGACCAGATCTGTTCTCATGTATGTCAGAGCACATAGCTGTTCAGGAACACGTAGACACAGTGAGTTTGTGGAGCAGAAAGATCACGCTGTCTTCACACATGCATTAAAACAATGAACTTGGTATCAAGTCACCCAGAAAATGCTTAGATATATTTGCATGAAATAGTTGTGAGAATAAAAAACTAAAGAGCTGTTGCATTCCCTGATCATGTTTTTCACTTGAGAATACTTGAGATGCCTTCTTTTTACATTGTCCTTGGTTCCTGACCTTCACCTGCTTGAAACACAGTCACCTTCCCTCTATTTCATGGAATCATAGAATGTTTGGGTTTATAAAGAACCCTAAAGATATTCTAGTTTAACCCCCTTCTCTTGGTCAGGAATGCCTTCCAGTAGAGCAGGCTGCTCCAAATCCCATCCAGCCTGGCCTTGAACACTTCAAAACTGCTTTAAGGGTAAAATATGAACCTGATGATGCAGGTGTGCCTCTTCCCAGAGGTCTGTCTCTTCTCAAGTCCTTCCCAATGTCCATTTGAGATTTCTAGAGAGAGAATAATGCAGTACCAGATTTTCTTGAATGGTTTGTCAACCCACATGTTGGCTTCTGTTAAGCCTTGTCACAACTGTGGCTGGTATCTACAGTATTGAGATGTCTCTTAGCAAAAAATTCTTGTGCGTACTCTTGTTCTTGGATTGTGCTGGTTTTCTGTGTCTGTTAGCTGTAGATTTTCTTGTTAGCCTTGAAAGTCACTTTCTAAATTAGCAGCAGCTTCCTTGTTTATTGTATGGAAAAATCTATCAATAGAAATGGGGTATGGAAAATGAGAAACCATTCCAAAAAAAGAGTGGAAAGTGTAATGCAAGTAGCTTCAAGCTAAAGATTTTGTGGTTTCTCACAAAGGCAGACAACAGGATCTCTTAGATTTTGAGCCTCCTGTTGGGCTCATTATATTTTCCTAAATGTTTTCCAAATAATAATGCAGAGTGAAATTGAACCCAGTATTTCTGTCAGGCTTTTAGAGCTCTGATGCTTACAAAGACATCATAGTAGTGTTACGTTTTGGAGGCAAACGGCACATGGAACAAAGATGCTGCACTGAAAGGGTTTTCAACTTTCTTTGGTTTAAAAGGGTGTTTGATGTTTTTACTGACCTGGACTTTGATTGCACAGTCCTGTAGTGTTCTGTGGGCACTAAATCCTCTGTAGTGCTAAATTATCATAGAATCATAGAATGGCTTGGGTTGGAAGGGACCTTAAAAGTTATCTAGTTTCAATCCACCAATGTACTTTGTAATAAAGAATTATAGTGATTTTTGATAAATAACTTTCATTTCAAGTCTTGCCTCTTTAAGATGAAGAAAATGCTGAATTTTCTTACAGAATGTAGACATTTAGTTTTAGACTGATGTTTGCAGAAAAGGGGGATTATCTTGGGGGGGGGAGGAGCAGTATGTATCAGCCTTATATGTCAAATGTTTTCTAATCTTAGAGCAGTTCTGANAAGACTTAAGGAGGTAAGTACTTAATAAGTGAAAGTGCCATCTTTTTGTTATGATCTGTCTTTGGAGCAACACTGAGCTGGATGAATGCCTGTAATGGCAAAGGGATTATTTAGATTTAAGAAATGAAGATTCAGTTGTGTTGCCAAGCAAAGGCGTCATTGGAGCTCAGTTCTAAAACTATTACAAAACTGTTGCACTGCTTTTGCTGTAATGCATGATATCACTCATTTGTGATAGCATTCATGTAGCCACTTGAGTTGGAGGAATTGGACAGATGGGGAATTTTTGCCTTTTATACAGGAATTTGTTTCATTAAGACTTCCAGGCACATCTAACTTCAATGATCCTACTGCATTGAACCCTGGGCTTTCCAAAAACTTGTTTCCACAGAGAATTTTCTCTCCTCCTTCAACACAGTGCCTTCCATCACCTCTATTCCTAGCAGGATAGCATGTTCAGTGCTTGACTCTGGACTTTGTTATGAAGGAACACTTAAGTTGGCATTGTTTCTTTCTTTTCCTGTTGATACGCATTCATGTCACCATCTCAGTACTTTTTTTTTTCTGAACTTCACATCACGGGAATTGCAAAAGAGGAGGAAGGAATGAAGAAAACCTCTTATTTGTACATTGTGAGAGCCAAAGGTTTATTTTTAAAAAGTAATAAAATCATTACTTCTCTGCAGTAGTGTCCTTGTAATAACAGCATTTTTCTGGAGTCCTCGGATTTTAATGACCTTAATTGGAAGATGCATATAGGAGTCAGTATGTTTGCGTGCTCTTGCTTGATTGATGACTTTTGGTGAAGGTCTGCTTTGGTTTTAGCTGGAGGGTTCACTTTCTACGTGTGCAAGAATTATACAGTTTACAGAGCTCATCCATTCCTCTTCTTCTTTCATGCTACAGTGTTTGGGCAGGAATGTCACATTTAGTCTTGCTCTGGTGAGAGAGAAACCTGGGGGGTAAAATGAGATGGTAAAACCTGGTAGTTTTTTCCAGAAATGAGTAATCTCTGAAGTTAGTGTAATTTGTTTTTCTTTTGCTATTCCTTGTTGTTTATCTGAAATTCTCTTACCCCATGTTCATGTGTATTTTAAAGCATTTCAGTATTTTTGTAACATCTCAGCCACAGTCTGCTTCATTTTGTTTAAAATTACTTAATTTTATTTTTTTAAACAGAGATATTAAAGATATCCTGGTAAACTGCTGGCAAGCTGCTAATTAGTCTCGCAGATACACACGTCAGACATCCTCACAAATAGAAACACAAACCTTCTGGATTTGTTCAGTTGCAGTACAGAAATGTATGTTCTTTAATTTTTCACTTCAGGATCGCAGAAACACAAATGCAATCTCATCAATATGCACTCGAGGCTTAAGAGTTCCATGCTGTTACATCTGTGTAATTTAGGAAGTTTAAAATAGGCGTTGCAGATGTTGGGAGTAATGGAGTATGTTGTTTATTTTTTATTCATTTCCATCGTATGTCATACTCTGTATATGAATAGTCAATCACACTGGAGTATGTCTTCCATAAGGATTTCCTGGGCTTTCAATGTGACTTGTTTATAAATATTTAAGTTTTGTTTCTTGAATTTGTGTTAGGCAATATTTCACAAGGGTCTCTTTTGTAAGCATGAAACACAAATTAATTTGTTTTATAGGTACTAAATCCTTGAGTTATTGGTGGTTTTGCCAGTATGGATGGCTTGCAGTAGCACCATAATTGTTCTAAAATAAGGCGGTGGAGTTTTTTTAAATACATATTGAAACATCCAGAAATTGATAACAAAGATCAGTCGTTGTCGCTTGGCCTGTACTGATTTGGTTAAATT
>VZTN01013577.1:92618-121878 GCA_013400515.1 Erpornis zantholeuca | reverse complement strand
TTAAATGGGAATAATAATAATAATAATAATAATATTATATATATAATATAAATATTATATAAAATTTATTTTCTAAATATAAATTTATAAATTTCTTTATTTATATTTATAATATAAATATAATATAAACTCTATTATTCTGTTTTGACAAGATATGCAACTTGTGTGCCTTTCCTTAGTCAAAGACATTTTTAGTGGTCAGTACTAATTTCATTTATATTGTAACAGCTAAATTATAAACTTAGGACACAATTCATATTATTTATGTCTGAGATCAAGCCCCAGTTTGGGTAGGAATTGTAAGGATGACAATCACAAATAGAGTTTATGGTTTTTGCCTTAAATTTTGTTGGACTCTGGCTGTGCTAGGAACCTGGATATTAATTCCTGAATTACACCTGTGTAGTGATAAAATTGATTCTCTACATGTGGCTTTTTTAAACCCAAGAGTAACCTGCACAATGGAAAGTACACTGAGAGTCAGATGGAAAAATCCCACAAGTCTGAGGAGGGAGAAGAAGGCAAAATGTTGTCAAGAAGTGGAATGGAGTGATTTCTGATTAATTTTTTTTTTCTCTATTTATTACATGAAAGGCAGTACCTTATTAGACCTGGCAGCTCCGAAAATTATTTTCCAGTAGAAAAACGGCTACATTTACTGAGTATGGGTGAAAAGATCGTTGTTAAATTAATCTAATTCTGCACAACACAGAGTTCATTCTCTTCCAGGAGAATTTTAGAAACTGGCTGGATTTCAAGCTATGTTTTAATGCAACTTTTTGGCTGCCTGCCTCCTCAGAAAATCAAGGGCCTCTGCTCAATAACTGAGTATAAATACAGTCTGTGCAGTAGGTCTTTGTTTCAGTCATGCAGAACCAATTTCTAGTTTGATGGTATCACTGTTGCATATTTTTAATTGAAACTGTTGTGAGAAAAACTGACGTAAATCCTTGTTATTATTCTGGTTTTCCCCTGTAAGATTATGGTGCTGTCTGACTTTGATATTGCTGTGGTCACCAGCACTTATATTCAAACATAGACATATACCCCAAGTTTGGGAATTGGGATAAGAGCTACCTTTCGATGATTAAAACCTGAGTGCCAGAGAGTACCAGTGTATTCATTAGACTGTTAATGAAATGCTTCTGCTAATGCCAGTTGTTATAAAGATTTAATAGGTTTAACATGGGGCTATGGCACAACCCCAGCAGCCCTCAGTGCTCTTACTGAATTTAAATATTCATCTTGGCAAATATGCCTGATGTTTATTCCATAGTGATGATTTCCTCTGCTGCCCAACAAAACGGCATAAACCTCTAGTGTATGTTAAAAACACCCTTCAAAACAACATTTTTAAAAGAAAAAATCTTCCTTGAAAATCTGGTTTTCTTCCTCCTTAAAATTAACAGTTCCCATTAATAAGGCATCTCTTTTATGGAAAGATTCTTTTAATCAGTAATTCTTTCTGTCAGTGGCTTTTGTACAGAGAGTTAGATGCTGAAAAAAGGTGCCAGCATAGTTGAATTGTAAGTCACAAAAATTTAAATAACTCATACTGTGTCTATAAAGTTTGTGTTTGGAAAATTCTTCCTACTGCCCCTAACCAGTACCTGACTCCCAGGAGGAGGGTAGAAGTCCTAGTGAATTTAGAAAATAAATACAGTCATAGAGAGAGGAAATTTTCTTTTTCCAGCAAGGGTCAGATTTTGAAATCCATCCACAGCTTTTACTCAGCTTTGCATTTGAAATGGTTATCTGAGGTTTATCTTGGTGACCTCTTCCAGCCCCTTCAATCTTACAGGTATCCTGGGAAGAATTTTGAATGCAGCTCTGCAATACTATTGCTATTCAGGGAAATACGACTTTTTTCCATCTGCTGATTCTAAAGGATAATGCTGAAGCAAAGGCAAGACTCAGCTGTTGGCTGAGTGTCGCTGTTTGGAGGGTATTTTTTCTGGTCGGTTTGTTTTCAGACAGTCCCTGAGGGGCTTGGGAGATAGATGTGCTCCATGACCTGTCCCAGGGAGGAGCCCAGCATACTGAACACTTTGCCCCTTTTTTAAAGTGGGGATTGGACTAGATGGGTTAATTTTTCTTCATGTATCTATAACCATGAAATAAGTCTGGTCCTTAACTGATTCATAGCTCTTCTCTGTACTGTTGTGATTTCTCAGCTCTTTAATTTATGAGATAAGGTGATAGAAATTAGTAGCAATATTTAGCACAAGTGATGACAGCTACAATGCTTTAA
The DNA here is from genome assembly GCA_013400515.1 of Erpornis zantholeuca. Lineage (NCBI taxonomy): Eukaryota > Metazoa > Chordata > Aves > Passeriformes > Timaliidae > Erpornis > Erpornis zantholeuca. Next base: position 119,627 of record VZTN01013577.1, on the reverse strand, counting down.
TATCAAAACATCTCATTTCCTTTGGTCCTCAGTGCCTACCACATGGTTGTTGTATTGTCTTATTTGATTTTGCCATATAACAAACCTGGAATTTTAGAACTGATGCAAGGTTATAAGTAGTTGAGTTTTATGTTCAACTTTCGTTCACCTGTCTTTTTAAACCAATCTTACTGTATCTGCTCAGGGCAGATCTGCTTATTCCCTCTACTTTTTAATGCTTACATGATAGTTAATGTGGTTTTGCCACCTCCTTCTTGCTCTTTACTCTGTAAATGTAATTTAAGCTATGAAAATCCACCTGTAGCACTCTGCCATCCTAGTCACCTTAAATGGGTGACATTCCCTGTTGGAACAGTAAATTTCTAGGTTTTCTGTGTGCTGACTGAGTATTTAAATATTTGATTGTTCTCAATATTTAATCAATTAGCTTTTTCAAAGGCACACAAAAAGCTGGCAATCCTCTTGTTTGTTTATTAGTAGTGGACTCAGGTAGGGTGATTATATGTTGTGTCACTAGCAGCCTGAAAGGAATATTTGGGAAGACTCTGAAATGTAAATTTGGCGAACAGTCTACCAGGAGGCAACAACGATGGGGATTATAGGAAAGAATTTGTGAGCAAAGGCAGATTAAAGGGACTTTGTTTTACTCATTAGTTTCTGTTCCTTCAGGAGATCAGCTACAAATCACCTGAAAAGCTCAAGAGTCCACTTGCAGGCTCTGTGCACTTGAAACTGTGTTGAGTTTTGCCCTCACTTCTCCCTCAAAAACCAAATTAATTGGAAAGAAAAAGTGTGACTGCTTCATGCATGCTGATGGGTCATGTAGTGTGTTAGAAAAGCTGTGCAGATCGACCTATTTAGCTGTCTTCCAATATTGTTGTTCTGTAAGGAAAACATGGCCCAAACTCTGCCCTGGCTCACTAGGGCCAGGGCACTGGGTAGACTATCTGGGGCAGTATATTGCTCTGACATTTGAGTAGTAGATACCTAGGAAAATACTCACTGATAGCAATTTAATGGATGGACTCAGTTTCCATGAGCAGTTTTAGGCACCACAAGATAAGAAGGATATAAAGCTGTTAGCATCCAAAGGAAGGCTACGAAGATGGTGATGGACCTCGAGGAAAGCCGTATGAAGAGTGGCTGAGGTCACTTGGTCTGTTCAGGAGCCTGGCAAAGAGGAGGCTGAGGGGAGACGTCACAGCAGTCTCCAGCTTCCTCTCATGAGGGGCAGCAGAGAGGCAGCCATCGATCTCTTCTCCCTGGGGGGAACCAGTGATAGGACCTGGCCTGGGATTGGCCTGAATTTGTGTCAAGGAGAAGGAAGAGTGGGCTGGATGTTAGGAAAAGGTTCTTCCCCCAGAGGGTGGTTGGGCACTGCAACAGGCTCCTGAAAAGAGTGGTTGCTGCACTGAGCCTGTCATATTTCCAGAAGCATCTGGACAACTCTCTCAGGCACATGCTGTGATTCTTGGGGTTGTCATGTTCAGGACTAGGAGTTGGACTTGATGATCATTGTGGGTTCATTCTATCTCAGGATATTCTGTGATTCTTAGTAGGAAAAGCAGTGTCAGGGTGCAAATACCTTACAATGCCTGGGGCCTTGTGACCCTTTCTCCTTCTGTCTCCTGGGTACCTGAGGGCTGGAAAACGTATTTGCCTTCTGTGACCTCCATGCGTATGTAGTTTTAAGTTGGAACAAGCTTTATTCTTCACTCTTTTTTCCAACTGAAGCCTTTGGCAAAGATCCCCAACATTTGTAGGCAGTGCTAGGTCTGTTCTCTAGGAAGCGTTTTAAGTACCTTAGTTAATGGTGTGAGGGAGGAATTTTGCTTCTAGCTCCCAGGAGCTGCCAGAATGCCATGGCACAGAAAACCCAGTAGGCCTGAAATCTCCTTTCCAGCTCAGCATGGTGATCAGGCAAAGTCTCATGGTGATCAGGCAAAGGCTCATGTTGATCACTGGAGGAGCACCCAATTACAGCACAATTTTCCCAATTCTGTCAAAAGTAATTTATGAATGGCTTGGCCAGCAGTGTAAGTATAGTTTGAGATTCATATTAGATAATCTGAGCAGACAGGTAGAACAAATTAAAGAAATAACATGGTGGCATGGGGTAGGTTGGCAGAGCGTAGCTTCTGCTCCCTCATTTCCCCTCCAACTGTGTGAACGCCTGTCTGAATTGTTCTGGACATTTTGAGCCTTATATTCGGCTTTGCACCACTCCTGTTTTCATCAGATGTCACTTGGCAAAGACTTGTTGGAACTCCTCAAAGCCTAATCTATAGGGGGACAAGAATGACCAGTTTATTTCCTTGGTGATTTTTTTTTTCAAATGATTGACTTTTCTATTGCATGTGACTTCCCCTTGCCCTGCAGCTCAGTCTCTGATTCTGCACTAAGACTAAAATCCTTCATCACCACAGAAATTGCAAATTCTTCATTGTGAGGAATTACTCTAGGGTCTGCCAGAGTGAAAAATTCCTTTGTAAAATTGCATGTTGATGTGGATCGTGTTCTGCAGTGATCTGTAACGATTTTTTTTCTTTTTTGCACCTCTATTTTAACTCTGAATGCAGTTTGTGTTGAGGAAGAAGGGCTGCTATTATGTGCAAGACACACTTGCAAAACTTTTTGTGCCTTATTGTACTAGGGCTTATGCAAAACATTTAAGGGGTTTTTTTAACTAAAAAGCAGCTACTATGTGCAAAATCTAAAATTTGTGTGACAATTAACTTCTTTGTTTCTGTGTCATCAAATTAGCACATCCTAATATACTGTAAGTGTTAATAAAGTGTCTATTGTAAGACATGTAGCAAGTGAATTTAATATTTCAATTCTCTGCCTTGCATTTGTTGAGTAACAGAAGAGGACTTGAAAACATGGCTCCTTACGCTTGAAATAAAAATAAAATCCTTTATTCAACATTCAGAAGATTGGCTCACAAAAAAAAGTTAAAACAACTTGTTATGAAAATACTAGCTGCTGAGAAAGAGAATAAACATGTTACTAGGTATTCAAAAACATAGTTTGCCTTAAGCATTGTAATTGTCATTCACATTCTTTTCTGTTGAAAAGTTTGTCTAATGTATTGACTTTACACCTGCAAATTATACTTTTTGCTGAAAATATAGATAAAATTAATGAAATCTGCCAGTAAGAGATATTTGCAGGCAACAGTCCCATGCAACACTTTAGTATTCCATTTAAAAATAAAAACTAAAAGTCAAATAATTCCAGATTATAATAGCACAGTAGTTTACATTGGGTGTCAATTTGGTTAGATGCATTTTATTTGACTGTTAAATACTGATTTTGGATCTAGATTGCTCATAACACAATGTTTTCCTGCCTGCTGTCGTGTGGCCCAGAGTTTGTAGGAGAAGCCGAGGATGGGGTTGGGACTAGTACAGGCCTCATAAATACAGCAACATTATTTGCTTTTTAATTGTATTGGAATTTACAGAATTTTCACTACATTTATACTGCTGCCAGAATGCCATTAGGCAGTGAACTTACAAAGGCTTTTTTACATGATGTCTGGACTGCAGTGGATCTCTCGGGCTTTAGTGATCTAGCATTTTTTCCTATGTGAATGCATCAATGTGGTTGTATTTGTAAACTCTTCTTGGGGTTACAGTGGATTCAGTGCTTCAGGACAGAGAGTAACTGGCCAACTTTCTCAAAAAGGCTTTTGCCATTTTGAAGTATGAGATAACTCTCTTCTCTTTGTGTTGAGGTCTTTCAGAGTAAAACAGAGTTATAGTCAAAGATCATGATCATCCCTCTAACTCCACTGACAGGGTTTTGGGGATCTTAACATCTGTAGTCTAACTCTTCCCAGTGATTCTGGCACTGAGAGCAGGGCTCTGTGATGAGCAGAAGCATAGTGCAAGACACAAATAATCTGTATTTCTGAGCCATCCACAGAGAATTGCATCTGACTCATAGCAGTGCTGCCACGGACTTGCTATACTTGATTTTTGTTCCACTTATTCACAAAATAAATTATCTTAGTTTCAATCCATCTGTGTTGGAAATGTCCACAAAACTTCCTCCAACATGGACAGAACAACAAGCTTCACATTTGCACCAAGGCAGCTGGTCCTCAAAATTTGCCTTTCATTCAGTGCTTTGAGTTTTGAAATGAAAATACAAAGTCTGCTCCCTGACAGCTGGTGAGGGTATTCTTTGTGATGGCTTGGAAAGTCCTGGACTCTATAGATGTAGCTGAATGGGGCATGTGGATGTTTCTAAATGATTCTGCTAAAACTGGTGCTTCTGGTGCAGATGATAAAAATAATATAAACCCAGGCAATAGCTACTTGCACTGAAGGACTATCTGTTTTGGATTATTTTTGTAGTGGGAATTATGATTTCTTTTCCCAAAATACTAATCAGGTTCTTTCAAAGGGGCAGTCAAATGATGGGGAAAAAAATTACATCTTATCATGTCTTAGAGACATGATAGTACGAATACTTGTTTCTACTGAAGGCAGAACAACAGCCTCTTTTTGCAAACACATTTTTTAATGTGTTTACTGTACCGGCAACCTTTCATGTGTTACATGGTCAGTCCCTGGTGTCTGAACCCTGTAATTAAGCATCTGTCAACACTCTAACCATGACATGTCATCATGTGTAGGCTGGCATTCTTTTTCATGTGCTCCAAATGTTTTCACTTTAAATCTTATTCTTCTAACTGTATAGTGTTGTTTCTCATTGATTTGCAATGTAATTATGCATAACAATACAATATTGTTTTGAAGTTGCTAAAGAGTTTTTTTTTTAAATCAGTATATCTAGTCTAATATATTGGATGGTGGACAATGCATTGATTTGGGTTTATTCAGCTGAAAATTTAATTCTTGGTAAGCGGTGGGAAGGCTCTTACGCTAGCTAGTGCCCAAGAAGAGGAATATCCTTCATCACTGAGTTAATTAATGGCAGTTTACATTCTATTAGGGTGACTGGCCCAGTGTTGTTAATCATGTCAAGCTTCTCTGATTTATGTTTAGTGTGACACTTCTTTGAAGGAAGGCTTATTATCTATTTCAAAACAAAGTGGTCCAAAGGTGGGTACGAAATTACTAGATGGATTTAAATGACTCACTCTTAGTTTGCTACTGTTGCCCTACTCAAAATTTGGTACAATGCTTCTTCAGAAGAGTGTTGGGTACAGTTTGTTTTATTTTAAAATTGTGTGAAAATGATGATAAAATTAAATTTAATATTAAATTTAAAATTCATCTCAATGCCACTGTCAAAATCTTGTACTTGCATCTGTTTGATTCTGGTAGAGTTGAAATATAAAGACATGGTTGTGTGATCTGCTGCAGCTAAGGTGAGTAAAGGGTGTTTGAAATGTGACAGGACGTCGGACCCAGATCTGAATATGGTGGTGGCTGCCAAAGCTGGTCATGCCCAGGGTCACTCTTGAGTCCTAGTGGCCCTGGCTGAGCCACAGAGTCAAATGATTTTTCTCTTGAATCACTGGGCCAGGAAATTATTCTGTGGAGGTATTAATTCAGCCCAGAGAATTGACCTTCTGCTCTTTAGAGGGAATATCAAGTCACAGGTTAATAGTGCTGTATGCTTCCACTAACAAGGAGGTTGATTTAAAGTCTTTTCAGCTGGTGTTCTCACGTGGACCTACATCAAAGAGACTCCGCTGAGAAAACTGCAGAGCTAAAGTGGAAATAAACATATACTAGGGGGGAATAGCAGTGCTATAAAAATATTCATAATGTCTGTGTTTAAATAACACAGTGCAGCATATTTTGGTGGATGCATATTGTGTGTAATGAAGTAAACATTTTAGGTTAACTACTGTAGGTGGAGGTTATATGCCAATGAAGCAAACCCTTCTGTCCTTCCTGTAACTTATTTACATGGCAGAACCTGACGGATGCAATCCTGCTGCATCACTTCACACTATTGTGCCCTTGGGAGCAGAGGTTCATCTGTGCGGTTTAAAGGGAAGAAAAGTGCCTCTGTACACACGTGGTCCCTCTTGCAGGGCACATGGTGATTGCAGCAGAGCTGTAGTGCTGGAAGCCTTCCTCTGCTGTGGACACGGGCTGGGAGAGTTGGGGCTGGAAGATTCCAGGGAGACCTTTATAGCAGCCTTCAGTACCTAAAGGGGCTGCAAGAGAGCTTTTTACAAGGGCATGAAGTGATAGAACAAGGGAGAATATCTTCCAAGCCACAGAGGGCAGGTTTAAATTAGGTAATAAGAAAAAGTTCTTCACTGTGAGAGTGATGAGGCACTAGCACAGTTTTCCTAGAGAAGCTGTGGATGCCTCATCCCTGGATGTGTTCAAGGCCAGGCTGGATGGGGCTTGGAACAACCTGATCTAATGGAAGGGGTCCGTGCCCATGGCAGGGGAGTTGGAACTAGATGATCTTTAAGGTGCTTTCCAACCTAAACCATTCTATGATGATAGGTGATGTCTATTCTGATGGCAATTTACCTTTCCAGTGTGCTGAATTGTTTGCCTTATGTAATAGCTTGCTTCAACAAATGTATTCTTCTCCTTAATCTTCCACACCCCTTATTCTCTCACTTTAATGTATTTTAGTCATAAGAGTATGCAACTATAATAATCTAATAAAAGACATGTATTAGATATTCTTGAGTATTTCCTAAGACAGTATATGATTATTTCCCACTCTTTATTGTGGGGATAGCAAATAGGCAGCAAATAAAGGCTCCTTTAGCCTTTAGGTGTTCCTTTGGCACACTCTGTGTGCATGTTTGTAGTGTTCATAATCTGTACAAGATCAACTGCTTTAATTGCTCACTCTCTTTCATTCATTTTCCTTAAGATACTGAATCAAAATCCTGTTCCTCTGCTAATCTCTCTCCACATCATATATTAGATTTCATAACAGGTCCATAATTTCTAAAAGAACTAACAGATCATCAGGCGCTTATAATAAAAGTGCTGTTTTATTCCAGTTGACTACACAGCACAGTCATACAGCCAGAGTATCATAAAGCTTTGAACTGGCTCATGGAAAAGGAAGCAGCAAGAAAACGTTCCAAAAATGCACCATGTGCAGCAGAACTACACTTTAGTCTAGAGCTGTGAGGGTAAAATACTGCACCTTTCAGATAATAATCTGCAATCCCATTATCTCTGAGCCATGAACTGCATTGTTGGTGATGTACAGGCTGGATTATCCTATCTACTTTTTTGTACCATATATCCAAAAGTTGACACTTAATTATGTTGTCCGACAGTATATCAAGTTTTACAACAGCAACAAAGGATTAAAACGGTTTTATATTGGGGACATTCAGAGGATAAACAGTGTTGTGCTATAAGAGGGAACAGCAGTCATCTGTGTTACCATCTGGGAGAGAAACATTAAAGTGCTATTAATATGTAAACCTTTTAGATTTTTCTTTTTGTTTTTAGAATTGGTAGCATTTCTAAAGAACTGATTACAATTCTGTAGTCAATTTTGGTGTCAAAGGATGCTGCAAATAGTATTACAGCAACAATTAACATGAGCACAACTATCTTCTCATTTGCTTTTAAGGTGTCTTCTTCAGACACTAGAGCAGAGAGGGTAACATCAGATCAGGAGTTGTGTATGGCAATAAATCCTTATGCACTGTGTTGCATAAGCACTCCATTTGACACAGAAAAGGACAGTGCAAACTCTTCTCTATCTCAGCAGAACTTATCCATATGTATGGCAGTTACTCTTTCAATTCAATGTGGTAATCACTTAAATATCCTAATTGGCTAATTTTATTATTGCATTCACTGCTAATGTGCTAATTGTTTTATTTCTGGGAAAGCTGTAAAAAATGCTACTTGATATTGATTTATTTATCTTCTGCTCCATTTAGTTTTATTACAATATGGTTTGATTTCATTCCGTATTTCAGGAAATCATTATCATACATAAATATTTTAGTGAAGAAGGGTAGGGGCAGAGTAAAAAAGGGAGAAGAGAAATAAATAAAAGGTAGAAATTTTGTGTTTAAATTAATTTATTTTGTGATAAGAACGTTTGGCTGCATTTCGTTCATTTAGTTTCCTTGCAATAAAACAGAAAAATAAAAAGCCAATCAGTACAAACTCTCCAGGGTTTTACTGTCCTGGATTCTGCTCAACATGGCCCAATTGCCTCTTTAGTTTCTTGAAAGCATCAGCCCTTTGAAAAGGCTCGTACAGCTGTGCATAATCTCTGAGACTCTTCACAGCCCTGAGCTATGGAAGGGAATTAGCTCCCCAGAGCCAGGATGCTTTCCCTGAAAGGGTAGGAACAGCTTCTCATCAAGATGATACCAGGTTAAGGTACAGAAACTTCTAAATCCCATCTGGGAAGTCCAGCTCCCTCTCTTATGGGCAGAGATTCATAGAATACCAATTCATCAGCCTGTTTGCTATATTTTTGCTGTGCTGATTATTTTGAGGGCTATGTTAATGTCTCCAAAGGCCAGTGCTGACACTTTTAGGGTTGAAAAGCAAGTAAATTCTAAAGGTTATTTTCAGTTCCGAAAATAAAGGCATGCTTATGCTTAAAATTGAGCCCACACTGGATGTAGGTCTGCAGCATTTTCCTCCTTTTGCATTTACTTGGTCAAAACTTGGAGTAAGACCCATGATTTTGTCTCATCAGTTTATGTAATTCTGCAAAGTCTATCCAGCTTACAGCATTTGTGGAAGGAGCACAGGTTTATCTTGATTCAGAGCTATAAATGACTACCAATATGGTTAATAGCTCATTCTTTCGATTTTCTGATATGGGAGAGGAAAAAGTGCATTCTGACCTCTGTAATTTCTCTCTTTTGTTGCAGCACATCCTAAACTCTACACACACTTCATTTCTAAGTACTGTACATCTTCTGGTTTTGAATTTTCCTTTTAGCCACGGAAATAAGGAAGGAATTTGAATTCACTGAACCATGAAACCATTAAAGAATCAAATACAGCATTTGGAAGGGTCAGCTGGATAAAAACTAGACTTGAATATCCAAATAGCAAAGAATGCTCCTCTTAAATGCTCTTTTTTTAAGAAGTTATCAAATTGGAAAAAAGTGCCTCTTTTAATGAGAAGATATATTTGGCAATTTTATAATTTATGGGTTAAAATATATGTTTTTAAAGTGTGGTGCCTTCTTCTCATCACAAACATCCCCTTTACATGACCTTAGCGATGCCTCATTGACTTTCTTGCAGTTAGTGGACTTTCCATGTCATCCCTGATGAATCTTTAAAAATCCTAAGCCTTTCTATATCCCTCCTCTCTCAGAAGTCCTTTTCAACACTAAAACAAAGTGTTAGGTTTTCCTAGATGACAAGGAGTTTTGGGGTAAGAAGGTTTCGGGATTAAATAAATTGTGCTTTGTCTTGCTAGCTATATTGAGCACACTTCTATGCATTATTTTTATTTATCATTGTGCCTTTTAATGAAGTATGTGTGGTTTAAAATCTCAGATGAAAGGATTTTGGCAGGGGTGCAAGCAAGTTCACTCCTAAGGCTACTGAATCTTTTTGAGCAAGACTGGAAACTAGTAGAAAGGATACTGTTCAGAGACTTTGAAATAAAGGTGGGTGTCAACATGACTTTTGTGAATTTTAAAGAACATTCTACCTGTCTCTCTCTGTCTATATTGAAGGATAAGAAATCTTTGCTTCCATAGGAAGCAACTTTGTTTCTACCAGGGCTGTATGTTTTATGTGTGCTATCTATTCTTAATATGAAGTTTCAACAGCATGTGCAGCTTACATCCACAGTAGCCATCTATCACTTGAAAGAAGTCTTTAATTAACAGAACCCTAATTTTAATGAGGTACTGAGCCATGATCTTGTAAATTCTGCAGCACAGAGAATCACTTAGTCAAGGTTCACTCGTAACAATCCTCAGCAGCACGGTGTGTTTTATGACTTTTTAACAGATTTTAATGTTAATCTAGGAACCCTTTCTGGAGCAACTGTGTTCTTTATCTTGTAAGCATATTTTGAATTAATTGTGTTAAGTTTTTAAAACATAACTGTTACTTGCCTTCTGACCAAAATGTCTGGTATGTCTCAACTATTCACCCTGGGCCTTGAAGGGGATTCACTGCTCTCAAATCCTTTCCAAAAGGGTCTTTGCTGCAGTACCTAGACCAGGGTAGGTGGTATTCCTGCAGAAACCACTTGTATTTAACAACTGCAGCAAAGTAAACAGGTTATGCCATTTCCCTTATCTCCTCCTCCTGTGACTTCAGGAATGTGCTGTGCAGGAGGAAATGGCAGTTTCGGTGGCATGGTTAATGCCCTGGATGAGATGTGCTAATTTAAATGTGCTGCACTTGACACAAAACCAGAAGGTGGGAAGTGAGGCATCCTTGCATTTCTGTATCCCCACATCTGAGCTGTGGCCCATCGCTGGTCCGCGACTGATCCAAAGTGACAGCAGCACGCTGAGCTGCTTTAACCTGTAACGAGCTCTCCCCTCTCCTGTGGGGCAATTCCAGCATGCTGAAGACAGAAAGAGATATCTACAAGATCCCTTTCCCTGAAAATGCTGCGTGGGGCGAAGATGGTGGCTCTGCAGCAGTGTGAAAATGTTCCCTTTGTGGGAGGGATGGCCCTGGGGCCAGCAGTGCCTGCTGCTTTCCCTTCTGTTTCCCAGAGCCCTCACTAAGCAGAGCACGTAGGGGAATTTAAGAATGAATCCCTGTGTGAAAGGGTTTTTTTCCCCCTCTTTTGAAGTATGATCACTTACAAGAAGCCATTCAGGTTGTTGTGAATGTTTTTTTAATGGGGACATTGTAAAGACAGGGCTCCTCCATGGAACCATGAACCAGAAGTAGTTCCTTGACAATGGAAATAGAGTGCCATTCTGACAGATTTTAAGCACTAAATATACAGCTGTTTATCCATAGCAAAATAAATTGATAAAACTCAAAACATGGGGTACATTTTTTCAGGTAATAATCATGCATTAAACTAAATTTTTATTTTTTTGTAATCCTAATTGCCCAGTATTTAACTGGTTTTTTGGGCTTTTTTAACAATTATGGACCTTTAGTAGTATTTTTTTTAAAAAAAGACTGAGTAGAATCAAAAAAGTTTTAAGTTGGACTGGACCTTAAAGACCACCTACTTCCAACCCCCTTTGCATGGGCAGGGACATCTTCCCTTAAACCAGGTCTCTCAGAGCCCCATCCAACCCAGCCTTGAACACTTCCAGGGTTGAGGCATCCACATCTTTTCTGGGCAACCTGTGATAGTGCCTCACCACCCTTATTGTGAAGAATTTCTTCCTGATTTCTAATCCAAACCTATCCCTTCAGTTTGTAGCCCTTCTCCCTTGTCCTATCAGTCTGTGCCCTCTTTTAGCCCCCTTTAGGCACCAGAAGAGCCTCTAAGGTCTCCCTGGAACCTTCTCCCCAGACTGAACAACTCCTCTCAGCCTGTCTTCATAGAAGAGGTGCTCCAGCCCTCTGAGCATCTTCATGGTCCTCCTCTGCAGTCACCTCAGCATGTCTACACTCTTATGTTGGGACTCCAGTTCTGAACAGAGCACTGCAGGTGGGGTCTCACCAGAGCAGAGGAGAGGGGCAGAATCCCATCCCTCACCTACTGCCCACTGGTGCTTTGGATGCTATACAGGTGGCTTCTGGGCTGCCAATGCACATTGCTGAGTCATATTGAGTTTCTCCCCCACCAACACCCCCAATTCCTTCTCTTCAGGGTTCTTCTCATTCCATTAGGAGAGCAGCCTATACTTGTGCTTGGGATTATGCTGACCCATGTGCTGGAAATATGTTTTTAGCAAATAGATGCGTTATTTAATATCTTACTGATTCACTAATGTTATGTGAGCACATAACATTATACCCATCTCTGTACTGCCAGCATTCACACTGTGCATGTCATAACATTGGAATAATCTTTCAACTTCACCATCAGCTTCTATCTCATATTATCAAGGAGCTCCACTTTCAGAATTTAACTGATGTTTTGTTGAAATTATTAGTAACTTGTTTTGTACTAAGATCAGCAAATTATGAGAATAATTTTGTTTTAATTTAAGTAGTCTTCCTGTACAAGGACTTTAGAAAGAAAACAAATCAGCATTCAAAGTACTATTCAGACTGTTTTTTTTAGTGATGATGCATTTTCGTTGTCTTGTCCTACTCATGTTGTGATAAGAATGTGGAATTAGACCTCCTAGAATCTTAGGTTTGTGCCACAAATAAATGTAACTCTACCCAACTTGTTCATCAGCTGGTAATTGAGAACATCAACAATGGTTTCTATTTTAGTTGCAAGCTCCAACAGTTTTGTTTGTGGACTGGTTTTTTTGTTGTGGTTTTTTTTTTTTTCCCTCCAAAATTTAGTGGAAGTGAATGTGCATTTACTTTGGCAATCCCATTTTAGGGCCTGTGTTTAGGAACTCCTTTTTGGAAGCATCAGTGTTTTCTTCTTGGACCTGAACCCTTGCTGAACACTAAGAGATACTCAACTAGTTTTTACAATCTGTTGTCCTGTAAAGTAATAAATGGCCCAAATTTTCTACACACTAATTAAAATTCCATTTCTCATGAATTCCTTAATTGAGAGCAAGTCATTATGTGCTTTGTTGATTCTTAAGTGCAAAGATAATTGCAATGGGCAGCATGAAAGTGGTTTGATTATTGCCTGTCGACTCTTGTGAATTCTAATAGGTCTAATTGCATATCATCAATTCATCATCTCAGCATCACTTTTTATTATTAGCTCTCTGAATTGTAATGTGCTCATAAAGAAGTGTAGTAGTATATCAAGAATGACATGGTACCTGGCCTACTGTAATTTTCCTTCCTTTCCTAATATTACTATTGAAATTAGATGTTTATTATATGGTCCCCCTTTGCAGAAACTAGTTCAAAATTTGTCTCCATGAAGAAAAGGATAGTGTCTTCCTTTGAATTTGCATTTATAATTTCTCTGCTAAATGACAGTCAGTCCTATTTTTTTACTTCTCTAAATCATTCCCATAAATCCTGGCCATAATGTGTTGGCTACAAAACATCTATCAAAAGCTTTATGACAGGGTTCTTTGTTATTACTGAACAGTATTTAAATGATGAGAACTCTAATGAGGTGAAATTCCTAACAAAACTTCTATTGGTTGAGAAGCAGGGGAAAAGGAGCACTTGGTTATATTAGAATTTCATTCTGCAGGAATTTGGGAAGGAGGTTTGGTTTTATGGGGTGTCCTTTTTTTTCTTTTTTTCTTTTTCTTTGTCCCTAAAGCCAAGGGTATCAGTTTAGAAAACCTTGAAGATGGCTGAACATGACTAGAGAGGAATGCACAATATTTTAGCTAAAGGTTATGAGGTTCTGGATCAGTAATTTTTAATAGGTTTTACTGCAAATATGCAGAAAAATCCTAGCTTCTGTGAAAGATAAGTTTCTACTAAACCAAATATTTAAATTACAAACCACAAACACTTAAAGTACTAACATGGGGTAAAAGTTTCCTTTTGAGTTTTTTTAAGAATGAAAAGATGCCTTTGTGCTTATGCTAAAGCTTCGTCTTTTTCTAAAGCTTTAAAGTGTAGTGAAATCATCCTAGATTCCTCATCCTTGGCCTCTTCCATCTGATACTATTTACAGACTTCTCAAACAACCACCATCAACAGCCAATGCTGCAAAGTGATTTTCCAAGTCATACAGCAGCCCAGGTGGGTTTTAGCACTTGACTGTGTAAATGGCACTGATGAAGCAAGTGGATTTATCTTTTTCAGTGTGTTACTTTCAGGTCCAGGATCCACACTGAAAACACTCATGGTGCTTAAGGTCAGGTCGTTTGCATGATTCATATCAAGCATTTGGCTTGCTTTGGAAAAAAAAAAAAAAGTTCAGTGATATCACAAGAACTCATTAAAGTATGTCTGTGTTTGATTTTCTTTTCTACGTTCTTGCCCAACATGTTTTTGCTTGCTTGACTGACTGTATGTTGCTCAGCTGGCAAGGTCAGCTAAATGGTTTGCTGCTTCACGTGCCCCAATTTCTAGCACTTTGTGAACAATAAGAGCTGACATTATTCTTGAAGCAATTGCTTTCACTGTGAAAATCCCAGTTTGTCTTTCCGACAACCCATGCAAGGGGAAATGGCACTGTGAAGTTCAACTTTGCACATGGACTTCTAAAAAGTCCTAATCCTCAGGCTGGTGTTCAAGTGGATAATGTGATTTTGCAGACATTTCTTCTTTTCCTGGAGAAACAATGCATTGAGCTTGTGGACACTGCAGGTGATAAAATAGCCATTTTACCTCAATAACAGGTGCAATAAAATTTACAAATATTTTTCTCAATATGGTTTCCCGGAAATGAAGCAGTTCCCTCCAGCAAGGGACAGTCCTGGAGTTGGAAATGGCATGTGTTTCTGACACTGGTCACCCCTGCAAATTTTGCCATCTCCCCATAAGGTTTTTTTCAAAGGTATTGCTGCCATTTCTAGTCCCACTCTTTCTGGTTCCCAGTTCCTAAACCCCAATATCCTTTTAGAGCGACTTGAATTAGAAATTCTCCACTGGTGATTATTGTGAAATGTTTGTGGCAGGCTAGTGGCATGCTACAATATTACAGAGTGCCTAAGTTGACTTTATTTACACCTGTGTTTCCTTTTCAGAAAGCTGAAGCTCAAGAATCTCGTCCAGCAGCTCTCTTAGCTCATTACATGACTTTCCAGAAGGTTGTTTAAGTATATTTTTCTCAATTGAGCTGAACAAGAGGTGACACCAGTGTTTCTCCAAGGGCTCTTCCTAGTGACATTGACATGGAGAATATTAGCAGTGCAGTAAGCCTCAGCAAGTTGCTTACTTTGCAATACATTTTCTATCTTGAAAATAGTTTCCCTGTTTCTTATTTTAGTATGTTTGTGCATGCTGGAAATTCAACTGTTTACATCTTACACTGATGCAAAACACTCTCAAGATGTTTTCACTTGGAACCACAGGAGCATTACATATTGTGTGAAATCTCATACCACAATTTTTGCTAAATACCCTCGTTGGATGCATTTCATGTTTCTACTTAGCTTTTTTGTCTGCCAGTGATTCTGAACACATTTGCTAGAGACTTTTAGCTCCTTTCCACCTCAGTGGTGCTTACCAGTGGTGTTGGTGCGCTGATCTGTGTTTTAAGCAGGCAGCTTCTGTACCCCAGCTGATGAGTAGCCTTGCTGAGCTGGTCACAAAGCAGAAGAGGCTGTATATGCCTTAATAAGCAGTATTGCTCAGTTAGATGTGATATGAACACAATCCAGAAAGTAAATGGAGTAAAGACAGAGTGGCGTTTTCTTGTCATTTTCTATTCTTACTTTTTGGTATCTTTCTCAGCTGGAAGGCTGAAGAGATCAGATGATTTCAATGTGATGCTTGTGGTACCTGTGAAAGCTCAGTTCTGAAAGAAAACTGATAAAAGCATTAAGGGCAGAGCACCATGGCCAGGCACAGCCATTTAAGTTTCTTTGTCACCTTGCCTGCCGCAAGTCACATCCTGCTGCCCTGTCAGCAGAGGTATGAACTGAAGGGAAAATTGTAAACTTGGGCTCAAATTTAAGGAGTCCTGAGAACAAGAAAGATGTAACAAGTTGTGAGCTGTGCCCTGTTGGCACTGGGCAAAGGCTCCAGTTGTCTGAGTGTGTGTGGAATGAAGTGGTGTTAGGGCAATTCTACCTCGACTGTACCCCTGCTTTCCCAAGCAAAATGGCTGCTCTTAGTCTTGGTTCAAGACTTATATTTACTTAGTTCTGCTAAAACAGTAGTTTGATTTATTAACAATATAAATTAGCCTCTTTTTTCATTTGAAGTATTCAGAGAAGTAGTAGCTGTTTATTACAAATCATGCAGGTAGCAGGGTTGAAGCACTGAAGTTCTTCTCTAAAGCTGTTACTTTTTTCTCTGTTCCATATCTATAGCATAGATAGTCTGCCTATAGTCTGTGCAGACACGTCTTTCTACTTCCCTCCTCCCTCTAGGACCAGATTTGCTTGTCCCCTGCCTCCATCATCTGCTGGCTTTGCTTTTAGGATAGATTGCAGAGCACTGGATTCCAACTGCTAATATTTGTCTCATTGCCAGCTGATGAAACTAAACTATCATTCAAACAAGAGAGCATCTCTGGGGAAGAGGCGGGGGGAGAACAGTCAAAGGAATTTATCTTCGCATGTACAGCATTCTCACAACTTGGTGTCTGGAATGTGTTGATATCAGGAGGGTGCTTTACTGTGTTTTCAGCCACCTAAAATTAAAATACAATTGATAATAGAAAGTGAGATTCCTCTTCTAGGCAAGAAGTCTCATCCTATGGTTCAAAGAGCTGTCCAGTTATTTCACTTATCACACTTATAAAAGGCAATTAAAGAGGCACTGGCAAATGGAAATTTAGTCAGCTTTTAAAAAATAGTTGACCTTACTTTTGGGTGCTGCATCATATGTCCCTACTTCCACTGCCTGTGTTTGACTGAGTTTTGGAGAGAGGTGGCAACAGTAAATTCCATTTTTTCCTCTTTTTGTTGTTTTGTGATAGGCTCATAGGTATAGGAGGGGAAACCATCTTTAAAGGAACTAACTGTAGACAAAGATCTGTTAAATGCAGGTTGCTAAAAGTACAGAAGAGAAATACTTAAGGTCAAGTAAATTAGAGACTGTTTTTCTTGTGAAAGTAAAAAGGTAGTAAGAGCAAAATTTTTCAGTGATGCCCTTTAAAAGATTAAATGATAAATGTGCATTCCTTCATGCTGAAGGTGTGGTCTTATTTCCTTTACTGTTGTTTGGATCCCTTTTACCTTTAAGCAGTACTCTCACTGATTTCTGTGCGATTGCTCCCAAGCTTGGAAGTAGTTTGCCAGTTTGGAGCTATAACAACTGTGTTTAATGCTATGAGGAAAATACAGTATTCTCTGTATAGAACCGAGTCCTGTAGCAGTTCGAATGAATTCTCAGTTCTGTCTTTTTAACTTTTAATTTCTGACTTTCTTCTCCATCTGCATCTACTTGGATTTTAGAGGTATAAATTGTCCTTTGAGGCTGCACAAGGCAGCAAGATTGCAGCTATATTGCAAGAGCTGTATTGTATTGTTTGTGCAAGGGAAATACTGAACTTTCCTTGCATGGTTTCCAGTGTTCAAACTTGACAGTTAGTAAGGCTGATTTAGCTGCCACTGGTTTCTTTTGAAGATACACGGAGAACCTGTAATTTTATCACCTTTTTCTGTTTTTCTTAAAGAAGACACACAAATTCCTTAGCAAACAATCTAATTTCTGCTGTGAGGGATATGTAGATTAGAGAAGTATCAAACAAAAAAGATGTGCTCCAATTTCTGAGTGAAAGAAGTTTGTTTATCCTCAAGAAAACATATAGAAATAATAAATGAAAAAAACAAATGTGGGTAACTTTTTATAATGTGCTGCCCTTAAGGAACAGATGCATCAGTGAAGCCATGAATACAATAAATTTGTCTTTGAAACTCTAAGTCATACTTTGCCTCTTGAAGAAGACTATAAAACTTCCTATTAAGGAAACAATTTTTTCAGTGTTTTTAAAAACCTTCTTACCTGAAGTGATCTGATTAAAAAATCTGTATCCCTTCAATGGGCTGATAAAACCAATGCCAGCAGTTTTCCCTCATTTCACCTGAGGTTATTATGCTGCTAATGTGTAATTAAGCATTGTATACTTTGGTCTTCTGAAAACTTTCTGCTATAATCACCAGTCCTTTCAAGTGAAGATCAGTGTTTTGTAAGCTTTTATACTAAAATTCTTAAATCATACATGAAGGAGATATAATTTGAGTGATTCAATATTTTCATGAGGGAAAGAGAGCCTTGAAGTATTGGCAGAGTATCTGGGGACCTGCTTGCCTTTAAGACATCCCATGGCCATGGTAAACATAACATGTTGGATTGTTTTCTTTGTTTCTTGGGATGTCTTCCTTTGTTTCAACATCCCTACAATGAACTTGACCGAATAATAAAGAATATTTTAATAAAAAATGCTGGAAGTTATCAAAACAGAAATTGCACAGGAAAGATCCTTAAAATATGAAATAAAGAGCTTTTGCAATGGCTTGTTGTTAAATTATCAGAGCACTCTGTAGCACTGTTCAGCACTCAGAGGAAAGTGTAGGAAATTTAATTCCAAGTATTAATCTTTTCTGGATAAAAGTAGTCTGGTACTATATTTTATAGTGAGGCTGAGTGAGGTTTTCATGGATTTCTTTGTGGATGGTTGGGGTTTTTTGTTTTTGGTTTGGTTTGGGATTTTTGTTTTATTTTGGTTTGTTTGTTTTGTGGCAGAGGTAACTAAATTCAACAGAACCGGGTTGGACACTGAGAACAGATGAAGTGTTAAAAGGGGTCCATGCTTTGAGAAGCTGAGAACATACATTAGCTCATTTCTGATTTCTGTGCCTCTGTAATTAATCCAATTCCAAAACTAGAACTGAAGTTAACTTAATCCCCACTTCCATTTTTATGACCTGATTTGTGTTGCATGTTTTTGGGGGTAATATTTGTAAGATTCTCTACTCTGTCAACACTCAAGTAGAATTAAATATCCTTGGAATTTACATGGCTGGTGTTAGGGCATCCTTTACCAGGTTGTGGATTTTGGTGTAAAATTTTTGTGGAATGGTAGACCGAAACTTGGTCTTAATGTCTGAAGAATACTCTGTTTAGGGCAAGCAAGTTTATTTTTGAGTGTTGAACAGCCTTATCAAATGAATTAAACCCAAACGCACTCACAGACATCTTTTGCTATTCAATATAGTGAAAATAAAGAATCTTTGTGGCTCATGCTGTCCTACATGTATCAAACACAAACCAAAAGACAGATTAGAACATTTTTGTCTACAGCCTTGTCCACTTGCAAAGAATAATAGTCAGTGAAAGGTGGAGAGCATCGCTTAGGTCAAGGGGGTCACTTAGTATGTGTTTCATGAGCCACTCGAGGAGGAGGGTGCTTGGCTGAGCTCCTCTGCTGCTACAGCAAAATGAGAATTGGTCTAGTGTGTGGAGGACAAAATGTGCTTGGGGTAGCGTATTTTCATCTCTTCTGTTTTTCCTAAGTATGCTAAGGTATTTATTTGGGTAGGAAGGTAGGGAACAAGGATAACATTTGAGCATTTCTGCTGCAAATTCTTCCAGTAGACATTAAAAAAGAAACCAGAAATAACAAGTCGTGAATGTCATAATTTCATATTCAGTCTTGTCATGTTCATTTCATGTTCATTCGTATCACACTATGAATATCCCAAGTGGAGCCATTGCCTTTTAGCTTTACACGTAGGCAGTTATTTCCATGGAAGTTGTGGGGCCGCCTGTCTAGCCGCTGCTTTGACATCTGTCATCATGGCACTAAATTGCTTTGTAAAACCTATTACTTTGGGATATACTATAGTGTCTCTTAATTGCACCACTTGCTTCTCCTGCCTGAACAGAGCCTACTTTTGTTTCTGACGTTAATGGTGAGGCCCTGATGGCAGAGCGATGCTGTAAGTTCATTGATGGGAGGGGAACTGCTCTGGGATTACGCAGGCATACTTGGGCCTTGTATTTTATGACAAGCATGAGTGCCAAAAAGGCTTGGGCTTTGACTTGTGTGACTTAATTCTCTGGCCGGCTGTCGAGGCAGTGGTGTAACCATTGCAAACAAGCTCTCTGTGTTTTTCAGCTTCCCACGGATGCTGAGCGGTCGCTCTCTGCTAAATGCAGGCTATTGAGTGCAAACTTCTGCAGCTCCCCAAAGGATCTCTCAGGCTCAGCAAATCCTTTGCCTCTCCCTTTGGGAATATTGTTTTCTGACTGTCTGTGCTGTCTTGTAGTTAGGATATACATCTAAACCATAATGAGGGATGCTAGTTAATAATTTAGGATAAATACATTCTTTACCTTTCCTTGGCAGACAATGCCATTGAGGTGAAAAATGGCTTAAATATTTTACACAAATGACTTCTAGATATTGTAGCTTTTGCAGTTAATGAAACTTTTCTTGTGTTCACCCAAAATGGCTAATTAATCACTGAAGGCAGCTATAAAAAGTACAAAGTTCAGATTAAGCAGTCCGTATTGCTTCAAGTCTAAAAACCTGAAACTGACTCTTTAACTGCTCATAAACACAATATATACCTATATAAAGCAGAGAAATGCTTTTGAACTTAGTGATTGTATTGTATGTAGTCACACGCAGTGTTCTGTGATTTATAAAATATGTCTTACATTTATAATATTCAGCTCTGCTACTCTACTTTTGGAGACACAAAATTAGGCTGTGGCCCTATGGGAATCATTTTAGCTGAACCTAAAATTAACAGTTGGTTCTTGCACACTGAAAATGCACTTTTTATGTGCAAGTGCATGTAGCTAGAAATAGAAAAAAAACAAGCTGAGCAATTTGCATACCAAAGCAACAGGCTGTGCACATTCCTGAACAATAGGGAAAGCCAGTAGGTATGAATATCTGGAAGTAATTCCATTTGCCACCAATTGAACCTCAGGTATTCCTTTTCAGCACCAGTATGGTGGGTGCTTATTGTATAAATCAACCAATAATATTTACAAATGGAGCCCTTAATGCTCTGAATTTTTATTAGATTTTTTTTAAAATTCAGTGGTGCACGCAGTGCGGTACCTTCCTTCTTGAAATTCACATGGTTCCCACTGTGATTGACAGGTACAGCTTCATTATGCAGCTGGCTGGATGGGCCGATTACGGCTATGAATGTGTAAACGGGGTGAATGAGAGATACATGTAATTGATTCTGGCTGTGGTTCAGTAACAGTGTGAATGCACCACACTCACATCTGTAAGGGAAGGAATAAGAGAAACTTATTTGTACTTTTTCAGTTGTTTAGAAAAGCTCACTGTGCTAATATTTTCGCCATCTAGTGTCACATTTTCAAACAACAACGGAAGAGTAAATGACACTGTAAGTAATTTACATCAGTCGTCCTGGTTGGTTTTTGAAGAACAGTCACTTTTCTTCATCCTGTTCAACTGGAAATTGTGTTTCATCCTTGCCCATGCTGCTCTGCCCTCTCTCCATAGCAGTGCAGTTAAAAACTCATGTGAGAAACAGCAAGTTAAGGTGTATGGATTGACATTTTTAAGAAAAACACCTGAGAAAAAAGCCTCATTAGCCTTTTACACATGAAGTATGTACTTTATAGCAGTTGTAGTTTCATTTCTGAAATATCTCCTTTCCTTACAAACACTGTTTTAAACCAACAGCTTCAATATCATTAGAAGCAGTTTGATCCACTGCTGTGGCCTGAACCCCAGATGATAATGTACCTTCCTTGTGGGCTCTCCACCTCAATGTAGTATTTAAAAAGTAAGCAAACATCTCTGCTCTGTGTACACAAAGTGATTTACAGACCCATGGATTGCATCTTTCTTTTTAATGAAGTTTCCTATCAGTGTGCTTGGCTGGAAGACTGACCACAGTAAATCAGCAGCTTCACAGCAGTGCTGGCAGCTTGATTTGACATAAAAGTTAAAATACTACAAATGGTTAGTGTGGCACCCTCTGAGTGATAACTGTTCCCTGTTCTGATCTGTTTATTTGGTTTTGAAGATCAAAAAAACATGTTTTGGGATTTGGGAAATGTTTGTATTCCTTATGCCTGTTTGACCTCACTGAGAAGTGCTTGGACCCCAAAGGGTGGAGATGCTACAAGAACAAACAGGAGCCAGCTTTTTCTGCCAAATGAAATCTTTTTGGAGTTTCTCTACATTTCCCCCAATTTAAAAGTCTTTAGGGTGATGAGACCACTTCTGTTTCATGCCATTGTGCCCACAATTGAGTGTACCTTCAGACCATGGTCATGCTCTTCCCCATGGCTGGTACTCCCACCTGCCTTGATGCTGCAGTCAGTTTGCTTTCTCTGGTGAAACTTATTCCTGTGTATGTGTCCTGTGAAAATCCTTTACTGTTGTGTCTTCCTTCAGAAAGGCCGTGTTCTTCCTTAGGGTGGATCCTTGTTCTGGCCGGGTATGGAAGGTGCCTGGCCTTGCACATCCATGGTTGTCCTTGCCAGCAGTGCTGGAAGTTTACATTTGAGGTTGGCTGCTGTAGTGGGTGGCCAGAACAACAGGGCAGCAGCTCTGCCCTGAATTTTCTTGTGGACAAATGTCTGTAGACCTCCCCTATGGCGCATACTCATCCATCCTCCAGCTCTCTGCAGGGGATAATGTGTGAAATGAGCAGAAAGGAAACTTTATTGTGACAGACAAGCTTGAAGTTTGAGTCTTTGTTGATATATTAAAAATAAATGGTGCTGCTTCAGCCTGTGAAGTCTGATTCTCAGGTAGTAAGTGCATGGGCTGAAGGAGGGTGAGGAACTGATTTGTTTCTGGTTTGTTTCCTTTATGCCTGTGTAATCTCAAAAGGTTTTTCCCACCTGCAAACCTTATGGTATTTTGGAATAGCTTGAGCAGAATAACATGTAGTTTAGGAAATGTATGTGTACACTGATTTTATTGACAATGTACAACAATAAAATTATTACTTCCCTGTTTGTCTGCTGACCATAAAGCACTGGCATATTAGTAATACTGCTCTGCTAATAAAATCTTTATCATGTGTTTCAGAATAATAATTTGCCTAAGAAAAGCATTTATTTGCCAATAATAGGCTGTAAACAATTACAATAATTGTGATATTTTATAAACCAGTTCATAGAATCATAGAATGCTTTGGGTTGGAAGCAACAGTAAAGATCATCTAGTTCCAAAGCCCCTGCCATAGGATGCTTCCCACTAGACTGAGTTGGTCAGGGCCTATTCAATTCATAACTATCTTCTATGTCCTGTCTAAAGAGCCACCTATGACTTGGAAAAATTAAAACATAAAACCTAATAACTGCATGAAAGGTTACCTATTTACATGAAGTGTCTGGTACAGTAATATAGGATGGCTGATGAGGTGGTCTGAAAATGCTAAATTGGGAAGTTCTGAAAAAAAGATGACAAAAACATTCTGAATTTATTGAGCAGAGGCTTAAAACTACTGTTTAATAATGAAAGGCTAAAGGAATAGAGTTAAGATTTAGTGAGTGAAATGCATCTAGAAATTATATTGTGGGAGTTTTATACAGAAAGACCCTGCAAGAATTTGGTACTTGATCTGTTCCCCAAAACTCCTTCTTGCCTTTAAGTAATCAATGAATAATTTAAGCCATTATACTTCAGCTTTCAAGGAGCTTGAAATGCAAGAAACTCAGCCTTAGCAGAAAGAGGGAAATGTTTACGATTCTTTTCTTTTGTTACTCATCCTTTACACATTCTTTTCAAAGTGGTTTTATAGTTGTTCCTTTATTTGGTTGTTGGCTGCTGGGTATTGTGTATTTGAAATTCATCTTGATAGCTCTGATCTTGGTGTCCATAAATGTAGAGTGAACTTGACTGAGATGAGTCAAATGAGTATATTTCTTTCCCTGTAGACTCACAGAATCATTTAGGCTGGAAAAGACCTCTAAGGTCATTGAGTCCATCGTGTAACCCAGACTGCCAATCATGTCTCTGGTTCAGCAATTGAAGTTCACCTGTCATAAAATAAAAAACAAGGGAAAAAAATCAAGAGAAGACTTGTTTTCCTTTCTCGGAAGTTGCCAGCACTTCCAAATAGAAGTGTTCTTTGGAAAGTTTCGACCTCCAGGAAACTGCTGAACTCATGAACAGAAATTACAGTCTTCGATAATGAAAGTACTCATACAACCTTATCTCTGCACATAGAAGCAAATTTTAAACTAGCTCTTTCCTTTTTTTTAGAGTCCTTTCTTAATATTTCTCAGTTTATTATAGTAGCTAAAACACATGTAAGAGCATAGCTCTTTTCTGAACTCAGAGGTTGTGTGAGTGTCCTGCTGTCATCCTGCTCATCACTGGATAAAGGTTCAATGCCTACTTGATGTTTCAGTTGTTGGGAGGATTCTCTGGAGTTGCTGTCTGGCAGCTGTGACATTCAACAAAAATTATCCAATCTGTCCATCTTGTTCCCACAACTGGAGAAAATTACTGTGATCAAAATGGAAAGAAGAGTACTCAACCTTTTATTTACTTCCCAGGAGATGGATTTTCTGTAGCAGTTGAGAAGTTCAGCTCTTATAGGTTTCAGTTTCCATCACAGCAGATTCCTCACTGTTTCTGGGCACTGGGAATCAGATATGCTTTTATTTCCTGATTTATCAATACCCTGTGGCTAATGTATAGAAAATTTTTTGAATTTTTCAGAACATTATGGCTCAGCATAAAAGCCACCTTTTAAGTAGCAGAGAGCAGGACTTGACAGATGATGTCTGAGTTAAAAAAACAAGACAAGTGTAAATTTTAATGTTAGTTTGTCCATTTTCCCTTATGTTTTGGCATATGTTGGATGGCATCAAAATCAGCTTGGATAAAGAATAATGGAGTTAATTCTGTAGGATTTGTGAGTAAATTAAAATATTCTGGAGTGTAGCAACAGCAGATGTTCCTTGGAAACCTGACCCAGATGAGACAGAAACACAACCTAGAAGGGCACCAGCAGTACCGCAGTTGAAAGTATTGGCCTAATCCCACTTTGTGCAACATTGAAAAAAAAATAAATCAATATTGCCACTGTTTACTTCTGCTATATATTATAGAAAATTAAAAAGAAAGGCAAAAAAATATACATCTGCAACCATAACTCATTTTATTGTGTTCACATATACTAATGATGTTTAAAAAGTAAATGTGCTTCATAATAGTCAGGGGGATAGGAAACGGGGAGATTTTAAAAAAAAAATCATGATACCTTTTAATTTGTATAGTTCTTTTCAAGACTTTTTTACTCTTGAATTCATTTTTCTTATAGAACTTTAGAGACTTTGATTGATTGCAGCATCTGATTTTGATGAGTCCAAAGGCATATACCTAAGATGACTGTGCGTTCTCTATTTGCTCATTATAAATTTCTTCAAACGGAATATTTTGTTTTATTGCATGGCATCTCCATCTGGTCTGATGTAAGAGAAAAGCATGTTTTCTGAATAACCAACACATTCCTAAGTCACAGCTTTTCTTCTTTTCTCATGGTTGCTGAGTAAAAACAAAGATGACCAGTCTATCACCAACGATGTGCTGAGGTTCTGTGTAGTGAACTTTCCCAGTGAGTGGACTTCAAGGAGTGAGAACAACTGTTTCAAAGTTCTACAGTATTTACAGTTGTAGAGGCCTGAAGATTTAGAGGATTTGTGCAAACCTTTCATCTGTCCTGCGTGTGCATTGCAGTAGACATGTAACAAGTGTTCATTGTATCTTTCTCATTTTCTCTTTTACTCCAAATTCTTCAAAATTTAACCTTTACTGATTTATGTTTAATTATTGCACATGTAGATTATTATGTCTTTTCCAGTTACATATATTCGCTTGCGTTGTTATTTCTACCTTCGTGTGTAGCTACAATACCAGATTAGATTGGTGTGTGATACAGTAGCATCTTTAATGTTTCTTTATCTTCTTTTATTCACTGCAGATGTGATCCATACTG
This sequence comes from Erpornis zantholeuca, assembly GCA_013400515.1. NCBI lineage: Eukaryota > Metazoa > Chordata > Aves > Passeriformes > Timaliidae > Erpornis > Erpornis zantholeuca. Next base: position 94,108 of record VZTN01013577.1, on the reverse strand, counting down.
TTGGGCCGATTGCAAGAGGCCATCTCACCGACACTCATAAAGAAAACTTAGCAAGTTGCTATAAATCCTCTCTGAAACTGGCAAAAGAAAATAACATCAGATCAATCGTAAGTATTGTGGGAGAACACATTGTTTTTTCTAATTTGGATCTTAGTTTCCTTGATGTAGAATAATTATGATTGTAAGCTTCCAGATACATTCCTTGCTCTTTATAATGTGAAAACCCAAAAAAAGTGCTAGATGAAAGGGCTAAGCTTATTTTAGGAGTTCAGGAGTGTGCCTGGTAGTAGGAGTACAAGCAGCTGTCACATTAAAGAAGGGAGGAAGCTGGTCCCGTGGTGCATTCTTATACTGTATTATTATTAAGAAAACCCCAAGAAGCCACTGGTCAGGAGGATAACTGCATGCAGTATGGCCTCCTAAATAGCTGAGAAGGGATTAATTTGTTGCTTATTCTACCCATTAATGTTTCTTCCTAAAAATAAGGGTATTAGTCACTAGTTCTAGCATCCTCTCACCAAAATCTATCATAAAATAGCCTATTATATGATATTTCATTGAAGTGTACAGTTCATTGAGCTTGAAATACATGGTATGGTTTTGTACCTCAAAGTGCCAAATTTTCAAAGGCCACAGAGAAAAGGAGCTTCTCCCTCTCCAGCTCTGGAGCTTTAATTCTGTAGCTCACACCTCTCCAAGCTTAAGTCTTCAGATATGCATAGGTCAGTTCCTTGTAGAATTCTGAGCCCGACCTCACACTTTTGGGGTCATTTTGGCTGGTTATATGATAGCACATATGTTTGGCAACTTAGAATGCAAACATACAATCTTAAAAAACGTAAGCTGAACCAATGGTGTTATAGGAGGGTGTAATATAGAGTAAGGGAAAGCTATTAACACTGAAATATCGCAGATGGAAAATAAAGCCTTTTGAGGAGAGGGGCAGAAAAGTTTGCTGGGCTTTGAATCCAAGTTAGATATGCCCTTGAGAGTCAGACATGATCAGTATCACTTATTTCTTTCTTTTTGGTGAGAGCTGTGCTATTCAACACTTATTGTGCTCATTACATCCTCTCTCTGCTTCTCAAAATGGTGTCCAGCAAACCCTCTTTTTCTCTTTATACAAGCTATTTTGGGGTTTTGTTTTCTTTGGTGGGTTTGGGGTTTTTTTAATTCTAGGCATAAAAATTAGAACTGAAAACAACCTTGGGTTGGTGGGCATGTTTTGAACCCCTCTCTGTTGTAATTTAAACACCCAAGGATGTTCATGTCTTGCTGTGATTCTCATTAGAGCCCAAAAGAGCTATGTGCAATTGCTCCTACATCCATCCTTGTTTCTGACTGCTCTGGGCAATCACAGGCTTTTGGGGCACTCAGGTCAGCGTGTATGAAGTTCCTACTATGATGTGGGAAAAAGAAAATAGAATAATAATTATGAAAGGGTAAAAAAAAAGAATATTGAAATAACAAAAGAAAAACTTGTCCTTTGG
>VZTN01013577.1:72808-88081 GCA_013400515.1 Erpornis zantholeuca | reverse complement strand
GGGGAGTTGTAATTACTGTTTTCAGATTTTAAATTGGTCCCCTCTTTACACAGTCTGAAATTATTTACTCTGTGTGCTCTTAAGTTTTTTGTGGGACCTCTCATCCTGCTTTTCTTTGCATGCACTGCTTTGAAGCCATCTGATACCCTGGAAGCTTTCTGAACATCAAACACTTCCCTGCCACCTATTTCATTCAGACTTAGCTTGTGATTAAAAAAAATTCAGTCAAATGGCTCCTCTGTCAGTCAGAGCCAGGATTGCAGTTAGACAGGGACTTCATGAACTGCACAGAAAATAAAAAAAGATGGTGTGTGTTGCTATGGGTGGGATCCAAGCCAAAAGAGCTGCAGTGCGTTTGCAGAGAGGAAAAGCTGGTGCTGGTCCCTAGCTCAAAAGGCAGAGCAGGCATCCTCCACAATGGTTAAGGAAATGGAGGAGTTCTGTTTGGGACTACAACTCTGCTGTTGTTCAGGACTGTGTTCGGAATGCAGCCTTCAGGAGCACTTCATGTTGGCAGGGGGTGAATTGTAAAGCTTTAACAAGAAGCATTTCTTTAGCCTGCAACCTCTGACCTCCACCTCAAGGGAGAATTATGGGGAACCAAAGGGGGCAGGAGGAAATTGTCTAAGAATGTGGCTTTTTGAGTTCCAGAAGGAGCTCTTCTTATCACCAACAAATGTATTAACATTATATACAAAATACCGATTTTTTTCCTATTGGTCCCCCAGAGTCAGGGAGGGAAGAGTTCATGCTGTTCTAGGCTTACAAAACACCACACCAAAAAGATCAGTCTCTTTCTGCCTGGGTTTTTGTGCTGTGAATGCAGAAAGTTGTCCTGCTTCAGGGAAAACCTCTTAGCTGGACTTCTCAGAACAACCACACTGCTCCTCCTGTCTGAAGTACATGAAAAGGCAAAAGGCCATCTAGAAATACCTCAGCAGTGAGAGGGCCTATTCAAGGGCTGACTTGCTCATCATCGGGTCGAGTGGAAAAGCCATTGCTTGGTCATGGGATGGCCAGTGACCTGTAACAGTGACCTGTAATGATGGGATATTTCTGGGAGAGTAGGTTGTCTCTGGGCTCTGAATAAAGTGTGTCCCTCCTGTGCACACAGCTTATGCTGCATTTTTGGGAGCTTTTCTACCAAAGCATGTTCAATAGGATCAAGACATGCTTTTGCCTCCATTTCTGGGGTCTTCAGTCACTGCGCACAATGCATGATAGTAGCTGTGCATTTGTAGGGGCTTTACAATTAGAGTATTACTTTAGGGTTTGTTAGATAAATATTTCTTTCATTTATAATTAAGTTAATCTACAGGAAATTTCAACTCATCTTTTTCGTAGGTGTTTTTCGTAAACAAACGTAACTAAACTATATTTTGTCTGTGATTGGTAAAGTTAATACAAATACTAGTCTAACTTGTTTGTACAGAAACACAACTTAACAATTATTCAGAGCAGCATATAAAAATACATCAGGAAAGGTACCTGTCACTTACCTGTTTTTAGCACTTAAGAAACAAACGAATTTGTCTAAAATACTTGTCTCCACCTCTAATTAGGGATTTTAAAAATAGGTATGCACCAATATTCTTGGTATTTGTATCCACTTTCAAAAGGAAGCTGTGCTTCTGCTAGGCTTCAGAGTTTCATTGAACTTCATTTGAGTGGAGACACGTTTAGCCTCTGTGATGCCTGAATCTTCAATTACAACTCATAGACTGAAGTTATCAATATCTATTTCAAACCCAGTGTGTTCTCAGGTCCTCCTGTTGTAAATTATAAAATTAATGGAAGAAGAGTTTTATTTGAATTGTAGGAAAATGCTTAAAAATGTGCACTGTTCTATATTGCTCCAACAGTTTGGTTTACACTCTTGCCTTTACCTGTCTTTTTCCCTTATCCTGTAGTTTTAGGGAAAAATAAAGTCTTTTTTTTTCATTTCCAAGAATTTTTCTTGCTGAGAATGTTGCCATAGCAATGAGTTATAAGTCTGAAATTCCTACAGGTTGACTTTATAATCTTGTTTTCTGATATAGATTCATATCCATCAATCAGAAGAGTTGCTTTGGAAGGGAATTTCTACAGTATCATAAATCCACTTAATTTGTTTCTTCAAAACCCTTGTTTAACTTCTAAACTATGATATGACTGATGTTATGTTTTTAGACTCAGTTTTCTCTCCCGGTTAGCCTTCCTCTTTTTTTTTTTCTTTTTAGTTTCCTTCTCTTAAATATTTTCCAGATAATATCCTTAAAAATTAATCTACTACTTTAAGTTTTTCAGTTTGCTTAATCATCCTGTTGGCATCAAATGAGGAGGTTGTGATCTTTCCCTGTGGTTCCAGAAACTATTATAGTTGGCCATACTTTTCTTAATCAAAGGTAAACTTGCTGCTTTGTTTTGGATGTGCTCCCAACCATTTCTTCCAAAATTATCTTGGTGGATTGAATTGCAATCCCGTTTCTTCAATAAGGGTTTCATTAAATGAGATATATTCAGTGAGATCAAGTGTAAATTGCTACACCTAAATAGAGACGCTCATTCAATTGAGAAAGGCTGAGGAATTACTGAAGCACTGGGCAGAGATTCCTGAGAGAATAAGCTGAAGTGTGTAGTGGATCATACACTAGAGGTGAGTTGACAACCTTACACTGTTATGGGAAAACTGAGAAAGGAGCAGCTATGGAATGACAATTAAACAGGAAAAATTGTGAAGTTACCTGTTGTGCTACTGTGTCCAGTGTGGGGAAGACAGTGTCTCAGCCAAAAATGGAGATAGAAACATGCCAAAAGTAGAGTGACAGAGAAAGGATTTTAAGCCCAGAGTAAAGGAGATCAAATATGAGGCGAGGAAGATAAAAATCCCTAACACATAAAAAGCTATTGAGGGGTAAAATTAAATTGTTTTCTGGGCTGGGGACAGGACAGGAAAAAACAGACTGAAGTTACAGGACTGGACATTTAGGTTAGAAATAATGAGTAATTTCCTAAATGGAAGATTGGTAAAGCATTAGGAAAATTGCTTAGTAAAGTTGTGGCTCCCAGTGGCTCCCAGTATGTGTAGGTGGGCCATCACTAGCATTTAAATTTTGATTTTGCCCCTGCATGGTTGTATGTGCAGTATACATTTCCTAGCAGGACGCAGGTTTGTTTGATTTGATGCTTGAAATGTATTACAGTGTTTGCTTACTGTGGCTAAGAGTGGTAGCAGCAGCTTGAGGGATACAACAACCAGTTGTGAATATATTTTACAGTAAGGCACCACACTGAAATTATTCGTTGTGACACTGATGGTGGTGTGACCTGATGTGATTCTTCTTTTTTTTAAAGTATGTAATGGAGTATGTATGTGATGCCTCCTGAAAAAGAATATCCACACCCCCCTCAGGGATGAACACCTTAGCTTAGGTGTTCAGAAGTGTTTGGAGTACACAAGACAGGAACAGCCCAAAACTGAGCAAGTGCTTGAACCTCTGCCAGCAAATGGATCTCAGCATACTGGGGCTCAGATACTGCACCAAGGGGCATTAACAGAGGACAAAAGCTTATACATCCCTTTCACCCACCTGGTTCATTGTGGACCACAAACTGTCTAGATGGTATAAAGAAATAACTGTGGTGCTTTAATAAGCTGCATTACTAGGCAGTCTCAGTTCTCCATTTTGTTGTTCTGTGATGCTACTGTTGTAGCTGTTCTCTAACATGGTTATCTTTGTGATAGGAAGAAGAAAAAAGTGAGTTATTTTTGGGGGGTATTTAATGAAACACTGACTAAACACTTTGGAAAAAACCACCCTGAACTGGTGGGGAAAAGGAAGGAAATTACTTTTCAGGAATAAATTTTACAAGTTTGTGTATGTGATAGGTTTAATGTATTTGCTGTAGCAGCTGGGTGCCGGGTGGTATAATGCTGCTACCTTCTGAAAGCATCTCCAACTGGGGCCGCTCGGCCGGAGCCACACACACCAAATACACTCACATGCACCCCAAATAGCTTCTTAGATGGATTGGCAGCAAAGAGCTGGGAAGGGTCCTTTTGTAGTATTCAACATGGAATCTTCTGCAAGGAGCCAAAGAAAAACACAGGCAGGAGGCAAGGGTCCACGTTTAAGTACAGGGGAGGTAGGGGTGGAGAGAGCATCAGGGACCAATCATCAGAGGGCATGGGGGTGGTGCACAGGCGGGGCTAGGGTATGGGAGCCAATAGGAGAAGAGGGAGGGAGTGGCTGAGGAACAAAGGCCAATGGGGGAGCAGGGGAGGGAGAACATTCTGGAGCAGGGGCGTATAGGGTAAGAAAAGGGTGGAGAGTAGAACTGGGGTACATGAACGTAATAGGAAAAGCTCCGAGAAACCTTTCATTCTCATCTTGACCTGGGGAGTGTTTCTTCTATTAGGGTCCATCCCTCCAGGGGCTCCTCGGGCACCCTTCTGTGGCAGGCTCACTGGTCTTCACAATTTGCCAATCACCCTGTGGGAATTCTGTGCATAAAAGGGTGAAACTTCCTAGAAACACTGCCCATTGGCTCACTAATTGGGTATAGCAAGCCAGGATAGCTGCTAACGTGAGTTGATGGCAAAGAGGCAGGAAGGGTCTCTGTTTGGGGTCCACAGAGGTGTTTATTCCAGCCGTGCACATGAACACGTCCAGTGACAAAGACAGGCTTCATGGGAAGGGTCCAGGTTTAAGTGTGGTGTGGTGTGGTGGGGTGGAGAGAGCATCAGGGGCCAACCATCTGGGGGCATGGGGGCAATACACAGGCAGGGTTAGGGTATGGGAGCCCAGGGGAAATAGAGGGGGGTGGCTGAGGAACAGGGGTCTGAGGGGGGAGTAGGAACACTCTGGAACAGGGATCAGGGGGCCAACAGGGCCGACCAAGGGAGCAGAGCACGGGTTACATGAGCATAACAGGGTATCCTTGGGAGAAGCCTTTCGTGTCTCCTTAACTTGGGGAATGCCTCTCAGGGTCCTTCCCTCCCAGGGGGGGCTCGGGGACCCTTGTGTGGCAGGCTCACTGGCCTCAGCAACTGGGGAACTGTCTCAGTAGGGAACAATAAAGTACAGATCTGTCAGACAGTGGGCCACAATGTTGGTTATGTGAGACAGCTCATAAAAGCCAGGGATTGCTGGAAAGTCTACATCACAAAATGTAGAGGAAGAGAATGTTTGATGTTTCTGTGAAAAGGAAATTGTGCTTCATTCAGATTGAAAAAGAATTTAAAAAAATAATAAAAGTAGATTACAGGGATTCTTATTTGCATGCATATCTCAGCTGTACAGAGTCAAGCGTTTAGGAAACTTGTCGTTATTTGAATACCACATTCTTGTACTGGAAATTCATATACAAATTCCTATCAAATCCCAGAGAACTGGGGAGCTCTGGCCATCAGGCTCTGTGCAAAGCCACTGTTCTCCTCGTATCTTGTTTCTGTTCATTGACCTATTCCCTATCACATTGTTGCCAGTTTGTAGGCTCTTCATAAGGGCTTGTATTTGCTCTAAGGTCACTCACTGCAATCCCTGTTAAGATTCATGTGATTCTCAGCAACAGCAGTAATGTGAAGTAAGAGTGTCAGCAGGGTTGGTTTGTTTGGGGGTTTTTTTTGGCACTGACTGCAGTGCCATCACCAGAAGTGGAGTCAAATTCTGCTGAAATTAGAAATTTTTATTGACAGGTTTTTCTCCTGGAGTTACCTTCTCTGATGCCTAAAAATGTATGAAGGGCTTTCTGGCAGATAGTGACTTACCAGTACCAGATTTTTTTTTCCCTTGCAATTTGATGTTGAGGGAGAGAACGTGTGATGCTGCATTTTAGCACTGCCTGGTTCTCCCAAGATCCCTGTCACTTAGCGTTTTTAAACTGATAATTTTGGAACACTTTTGTACATCCCATTTGGTTTTTTTAAACATTAACTTATCTATGCAAAGAACAAGCAATAGCATGAATTTTTTATCTGGTTTTTTTTTTACTTGAAATCAGTCAATTTCTGAAATAGCAAATTAAAAGATCAATCAGTTTGAACATGGTTTTCATATTTACATAGCTAATACGAAGCAAAGAAATGAGCAGTTAAAAACATAAATTATTCTGTGTATCATATGGGCATCATAATACTTACCTAGTTTAAAAAAAATAATGACAGCATAATATCTATTTAGGATCAAAGTAGATATATTGGAAAGTAATTTTGGGGGATAATCAGAAGAGGCATGCTTTTCTGAGCCTTACTTGACAACTCATTAAATATGATTTTCCTGAATTGCTAGTAGTTGCTTTGAGCAATTTACATTATACAGAAATTATATATTAAATCATAGTTACATGTAGAGAAACAGCCATGTTCAGTAGTCAGCTACAAAATTTGTACTCTTACCTGAAAGGATTTTTAATATTATTCCTGTGGGATGATGTCACATTATCTTTTAAGGTCTCTAAAGTGTTAAACCACTGTAATCGGAGTAATATAATTTAAGTAATATGGCTGGTACTTCAGTATTTGTCCTGATGAAATATTAATTTATTTCATCTGAAAAACTGTTCTCACCAAATATAAAACTACATGCAGTCCATATTCAAGAAAACAGTTTAGCAGCCTGATTTTTAAAAGCTGACTCCCGTATCAACTCCTAGTGATGCCTGTCAGTTAGGATTTAGAGTTTAGTTCAGAGCAGACATGAAAACAAATATAACAAATAGAGTTAGTTGCCTTAGTAACAGAAAATATTATATAAAAGATGTGTTGTTGTAGTATGACTTCCTGTGGCTTGTCATAGAAGGACATCACTGCTAGGAGATTCAATAATTTTAAATTGGGACAATTAGAGGTAAATGAATTTTTCATTTGCTCTTGTTATGCCTTTCCTAAAAGATGACTGAATGAGCAAAAGCTGTAAGCCAAGAACACACATTTCTGCAGACTGTAATTAGCTTTAGCACACTTAGTTTAGTAGTGTTCTTACTAAAAATTATTATTTATTCTCATTGAAATACCATATTGTAAATCTTTTTCTGAGGAGAAAAACCAGTGTATTGCTGGGTTTTATGAGTTGCCATACCTTTCTGAACTTTTTTTGACATGTACTGGCTGTATTAAACCTTTATGAATTAAGTCTTAGCCTCAGAACCATGCACTTCCAGGGAGGTGGAACTCACATGAGACACAGTGGTTTTTGTTCATACTACTTGATGTAGTTTGGACAGAAACCTTGGGTGATGATCTCAGACTTAGTGTTTGGGCAGAATTATCCACTGACATGTCCTCCTTGAACAGCTGAGTCAATGCTTCCATAACCAGAGAGCAGTTTTTCCCTTGCTTGTGTGAAAAAGGAAGACTGAAAGCATGTCAGAACCCACAAGAAAGGTGAGAGAGCATATGCCCACCAAAACTTAATATATGTTACCTTTTGGTATTCCTTATTGTGGAATGCATCCCTCCCTTAGTCAAGCAGAGAGAGTCAGGCTTTGTGGCAGTGAATTTTTCTGGCATGGTAGTGATGGGATTGATCCTCCCAGTTTGTAAGCAGATGATGTTTAAGTGTGACTTCTCTATGTTCATTACTTTGGCATGTTCTGGATTTGTCTGTGCCCACCTTTGTAAATGTTCTTCTTTGTGTTTTGGCATGTTGGAACTGCAATGTGCAGCCTCCCCCCCGCATTGTCCTGTACCTGAAGCTCAACATCTGAGCATTTGTGCAATATAGAAAACTTTGCCATTAATAACTGTGGATCACTAAAGTGTGTCTGATAGTGGTCTTAAGTCTCCATTTCCTACTCAGTTCTCACTTATGTCTCAAGTCCTTGTGTGACCATTTTTTCCAGCTGGATCATTGCAGATCAGAATTTTGGTTATAAAGCAAAATGCACTATGTAAAAGCATTTTGCGCCCTTCAATTACATACTAGCATTCCTGTTTGACCGTTCCTTATCTATTCTTCCATTTTCAAATACACAGAGACTAAGTTTGGTGACAAAGATGAGCTCAAGACAAATACAAGTCATAAAACTGTCACATTTTCTTTCTTTATGCTGAATTCATGTCTCCCTTGCATTCTAATTTCCCTGTTTATGTACCATGGTGCCATATTTTCTTTCTTTAACAGAGAAACACATTGTTCCAAACATGATATTATTACTTACTGCAACCTTGAATTGTTATGTTGTTGTTAGCTCTGTTGTTGTCTCTATGTATGTCGTTATTGTATAGCTCTGTTTCTTTTAAGTGTTTATGTACGTCACTTCTTTGATCCCACACAGTGTGCTTCATAGTGTTTGAATTCCAAAGGACTTTTATTTATCAGTATTTCTGATCTTTTCTCATCACCCTTTTGTTCTTTGTTCTCATGTGTCTTCATTATTTCACCCCTTTTGAGTATGTCAAAATTTTAAGGGTCTGTGACTGTCAAAGCTGCTGAGTTGCATTAAATAGAAGCAAAGTATCCAGGCCCAGCTAAAACAGCAGATATCTAAAGATTGTCATTTGGTTATCTCTCCCTAACACATCTCTTTCTCTATTGCCCTGGCTGAGAGATGAGGAATGTGACATATAAGCTAAATTTTTGCCACAGTATTAATATCTGAATGCTCATTATTCACCAGTTCAGTTCTCTGTTTTCTCAGGAAAGCAAGCAAGCCCATAGCACCATATCCAAATATATTAAAAATAAAATAGGGAAACTCTGCTAAAAGAGTTGGTATTCTTAAAAGAAAAATGCAATTTCATTAGACCACCAACCATTTGGTGCTCCAAGAACCACCTTGCTAGAAAACTGTGAGGTACCAATGCTGCCTGACGCTGAGTTGAATAAGCTGCCATCTGAGATGATGTATATTCATCATACTTCACCCCCAGAAGCTAATGACATTAATGACGGCTAATTCTGCTTAGGCCTGATGGTGGCAGTGACTACAACTTGTAATCAGGCGTTAGAGACATCCCACTTGATAAATTCATGGATGCTAAGCCAAATCACCTACTTCACCGTTCACTTTAATTAAAATTGCTCGTGATCGATGTTTTTAAAAGCAGGAGCTGCTGATGTTGTTAATCACCATTTATTGTGCATCACTTCAGTGGTACATCTGTTTCCCTCATTTATAGTTGGGGAGGGAGATAATTTGCTGTTGTCATGTATTTGGCCTTAGTTGGGTTTATTTCTTGGAAGGCCCAACCCAGTGTTACCAACATCATCTGAAGGGTTTCTGCACGAACCAGAGATGATAGAAACAACTTATCCTATTCCAACTAAATACTCATGGATCTTGACCGTAAAGAGCTTCATCATAGTCACACCATCCATAGTCTCTGAACTGGGTGGCTTGGATTTGTTAGTACAATTTATCATCATACCTTTCTTTTGCAGTGCAGATGTACTTTGAATAAATTAAATAATTTTTCTGTATTATCTTCTTGTTAAGAAAGCCAGCCCTTGCGTTTTTCCCAAGTGAAGGGCTTCTCTGAATAAATAGGCAAAGTATCATTTCACAAAATGACTTTCTCCTGAATCCCTTTGTACTTAGTCCCAGCAGAGAAGGGAGAGCTGAGATGGTTTATAAAACAAATGCGTGCACCTCGCAAGTCTTTATGAGGTAGTTTGGGGAAAAAAAATTGAATGCTACAAAAGATCCAAGGAGATTCTGGTTAAATGACAGGCTCCAGAAAAGGCCTTTGAGTAGGAAATGCAAAGTTAAATTCTCACTAGTGCCTAAATTACAGTCTGGACTTAATAAAAGCATTCTCAGCCAAATGAAATGTTATGTAGTTTGGACTGAATTGTGAAAGGTTTTGTTAGTTAAAGATAACAATTCCCTTGTAATTCTGGCTTCTGAGCGGTACCTATTTCAGCAGTTAAATCTAAATGGTAGAATAGCAAATAGGCAGGAATACTCAGACATGAATGCAGCATAAGTATAGGTCAGGAAGTGCTTGAAAAATCCTACCCAAGGCAAACTTGCAAATTGGATGAACACTTGTGGAGAGGCTAATGAGAAGCAGATGCTTAGTCCTTTGGAGTTCCAGCAGGACTGGGGGCAGATGTTAGGAAGGTCAGGTGTTTGAAGTCAAAGTCTTCCTAAAAGCACATATATATGTATGTGTGTGTGTGTGTGGGTGTATGTATATGTATGTATGTGTATATAGATATATACATATATAAAAAATCAGACATATAACCTTTCCAGTTCTTGTGAAGTTACAAACGTACAAGTGACATTATTTAATTAAACTATTCCTAGAGACTTGGTGCGTTCCTGGTTGCACATCCATTTTTCACCTTGGTCTGTGCTGAGAGTGTGACAGCACCAGCATCAGCAGGAAAGTTTTTACTGAGATGTTTGCATGTCTCATCTGTGTATCTTCTGGTATGCAAAAGAGCTTGCATTTCATTAAAGAAATGGCAGCTAATCAAAGTTAAGTGCTCCTCTAAAAATTAGTAAGCAACAGTGGCACTGGTATAGTCCAAACATTTCTCATTCAGTAGGAAGAGCTGGTTCATATTAATAAAAATCTTTACCTGTTATGAACAGATGTGGAGGCTTTTGCCATATAAAAGTCTCAGGAAACATTTTTCCTTTTTCTTTCTTTGAATATGGCTCAGGAATTGCTTTTTTTTGGTAAAACCTGTGAGTTCAAGGGAAGCAACATCCTGGAAGACTTAGAGTCAATGAACTAAGTTTATGTCAAATGATGGCTCACTAAGAATAAAAATGGTGGTTTATGTAAAATATTGGGAGGCATGAAATGTGTAAATAAAGGTGTTGTGGTGAATGTCAAAGGACGAGGGGGCTCTAGTGAGACCTCCAGATGATGGGTCTAAACAACCCCCAGACTCAGGGAAAAAGGGAAAACTACCTCTCCCATTGTCCCGTGCGGCTGCCTGTGGCTGACCGGGTCGCCCACCCTGCCCTTTCCTTCTCCCCATTGGTCTCTGATCCTCGCTGCACCCCTCCCTTCTCCTCATAGGTGGCTTGCGTACCCCCCGCCTTCTCTCCGCCCCTATATCCTCAAATTATTGGTTTGTAATCCTTTATAAGTCTGCACCCAACATAGCATCCTCCTCTTTGCCAATGGACTCCTTCAAAGAGTAAAGTGCTTTGGAATCTCCACACAAAAGGCCCTCGTGATCTTTTGTCTCTGGTAACACGTGAGCGATCCCAGCTGGGTGGGAGAGTGTGCTCCGTGCCTTTCATCAGCTAGGGTGCAGGAGAAGTCTGCTTGCTGGTGCCAGGCTGCACAGCCAAAGCGATCTCTGGCAAGAGACACTTCTGGTTATGTGCAGTGGTTTTACCCCACTCCACAGCTGCCCAGAGAAGCCCTACCATTATAAAGGCTGTGTGTAGAGTTGTTCACTTTCCTGTTTTACCCAAGGTTTTTTTATTATATTTATTAAGCTCTTCCAAAATACATTGTGATGTTTTAAACTGTAGAATAAATAAATCAAAACCTTTAATGCAGTATGGTCTCCTAATGGTGAAGAATAAGCTTGCAGCTACACCACTGTCATCATCTGATTTATTATCAGGAGAAATAAAACCTTTCAAGGGCTCTTGAACACAGTGGTATTAATTGTGTGTACACATTTGGAAATGCTTGGTTTTAGGAAAAAACCCAGCCAACCCACCAAAATCAAACAAACACCCCACTCCCAAAATAAATGAAAACTTGACTTTAAATTGAATTATCATAAGTGCTTTCTGCCAGCCACTGAGGATGAAAAGTTTGGACTCACCTGAAGCTATGGGTGTCAAACTCCCATGTGGTGTATCTGAAGTAAATCTCATGAATTCTCAGCACTCAAAATGGCTTCAGCTGACATAACAACTGCCAACAAGAAGTAATAATCAAATCTCAGACTGGCAAAGGAAAGGCTCTGTAAATATTCTGGTAAATCACTTGTTACCCTGTGGATGTCAGAAAACAGTACCAATGGAAATGATCAAAGTGGGGTAATATTTTCGAGCAGTGTCAAAAATTAAGGTTTTTGCAAAAAGGTTCACACAATTTCCTATAAATTTTCATTTTTATTATGATCTTAATCATCATATACTTGGGGTTTCACTTCAGAAGTACCTCAGCTTTTGCTGCAAGCCATTTAAATGTGCTTATCACAGATTATGGTCCCGCTTTCCAATCACTTAATTGGAACAAAAATTATTAAAGGCTTATGGAAAGTCATCATTTAAAAGACCAAAATGCTGATATACCTTGAAAGCTAATAGGTGACATTTGCCTTAAGGAGTAGTGATGGAAAAAGCCCCAGCAGTGGAGTAGTTGCAAATAGTTGGACACCTACTGGGAGCTAATTGCAGGAGTAAGCCTGCCTCCTAGGACATGCACTGGCTGCAGGGAGATCATTCATGTGGCTAGATTCTGGATTCATAAACTGTAGGCAGTTCATGAATCCAAACTGTGCATGGAGAACCAAGGCTGATCTTTATGTTTGATTTGTTTTCCTTGCCTTGGTTTTAACGTTTTTTCGTAGTGAGGTAAGGTGAAAGCTTGTGTTTGGGTGACAAGCTTGAGTGTGAGAGCTTCATGGGGAAAGGACTGGGTTCTGTTGGATTGACTGAGAGGGGGTTAAAAACCTTGGCACACTTTGAACTTGGAGACATTCTTATAGTAATGTCCAGCATGGAAAAAGACATGCTTAAGTGATTAGGAAATTAAATATAGAGGTGGACTGATTATAGAATCACCGACAGAAGGAGTGAAGAATAATACAATTTTAAAAATTATCTGGTTGCAGCACATAATTTGAGGTACAGTACCTTGGAACTGGAAGGAGGCAGAATATATAGCAAGTGTTAGATATTTATAATTTTTATTTTTAAAATTAATTCTGGGTCAAGGTAAAACAAAATCTTGGATGTTTTGGGAGGTGACTTGAAGGTTACATCCTCTATGAAAAAGGGCAGGATGAGAGACTAGCGAAGAAAGAATTAAAATGGAGGGTCTCTAAAAGAGAAGGAGGAAAAGACAATGAGGTATTTACCAAGTAAATATTTTCATGGTACAAGTTTGTTTTTTCCCTTGGAAAAGCATATGGGCAGGTATGGACAGGGACAGGCTGGGCAGAAGATGGTTCCATTCAAAGCAATGCAGGAGTGCCTTGAGGCTCACGGAGGTCTTATTCACACATAAATATTTACATGGCTAATGAAGTTTACTTCTCTCTGCATGGTACAGCTGTTGTGAAACAGGTATCTCTGAATCCTAATGACTCACTTTTCACCTGTTACTTAACTGAAAGAGTGTGGAAGTGTGTTAAAATACTAGGGGCTGTCAATGGAAATCATAACCTGACTCTTTAATGCAGCCTTCATTGCAGTGGGAGGAAGACTGTAACTTTCCCCTGATACATATGGAGTCAGTAATTAGTCCCTGACATTGTCAGCATTGCACCAGTATTTTTATAATACCTGTGGATGAGCTGTTCTTAGGTGGCCTGTCACTCCATTGTAGAAACTTGTGCTCTAGTACACACTGAATTTTGAAATACAGGAGATGGGAGAGGATCCGAGACTTTTCTAAAGCAGATTGATAAGAAAAGCCTGAGGTAAAGGGCTGGCACATCCCAAAAACCAACTACTGTGTGTGCAGCTGAGCAGAGGGGCTGGCTCTTTAAGTAAGAGTGATTCACCTCAGCGCTTGGTGCTGCTCATGGTGCTGTGTGCACATCCCCATCCACTGCAGTCACAGGGATGTGCAGCCTGGCACACCAATCTCCTTCCTTAGCCTGGAAGGAGGCTGTTAGAGTGCTGGCTGCTGTTTCATGTGGGGAAAATAGTTTCTACTTCTAATTCCCCTGCTCCCTCTTTACTTTTAGTTGACACAGGAGGCTGAAGGAGAGATTATAAATACATTAGAAGTGTGTTATTGTTAGACACTTTCTTGCATGTTACATGTTTTCCCAACAGATGCAGATTTCTATATTGTTGTTATTTTTTCATTACATAGACAGTGTTTAAAATAAGGGTTGTTTTGGGAAGTTTTTTATAATACTGCTGAAGTTTGTAATGTGAACACCATAGCTTAGCCTGAAATATTTTTAATTAGCAGTGCTTTGTTTTTTCTACATTGTTACCAAGATAAATGGAACTAATGGAGAAAGGCTGATTGATTTACCTTGCTCAATTTATGGTAATGCTTTTGATAACATTTGACATCATTTTATTAAACATAATGGAGAAGGGAGAGTTGAGAAATGTTTTGTTCTTCCTGGTGTGTTATTTTTGGTAAGTGCTAGGGTGCATTTAGATAAACTACAGTGTTAAGTCTAAGCAAGAAAGACCTAAATATCCACTGAATTACTCCTATTTGCATTGAGAAATTAACTGTAATTAGCATTCAAGTTTTAACGGTGTTGTATTTGTGAAGTGATCCAGGCCTCTGGGAGTGCGAGTGCGATTGCAAGAAACTTCTATTGTTTACTGTATGCAAATCAAGCCACTTAGCTTTAATTAGAGGTTGAAACCTGGAGCAATTATCAGCAGTTGCTTTGGTATTAATGAGCTTCACAAAGCTGTCCATCATAGTGTTTTATATGATTGAGAATTAGAATATTTAATCCCAGTTGGTTCACTGTTCAAAGAATATGCAGTCTTCGTCAAGCAAAACCATTTCATTTCGTTTGTTCCAGTCACTGCAAAGACTGAAATCCTTACAAATTTGTGTAACTGCTATTTTCTGCAGGATGATTTGAGAATATATGAGACAATTTCCTTTATGGATTATATTGCCAATATTTTTTTAAAAACCAAGTTGTTGTAAGAGGAGTTGCACTGTTGCAATACAGAATTTAGTTGCTTGACATCTGAATATTAGAGCTTACTATAACTATTGACTGATTAGTGTCCTCACAAAATTAGCTGATGTCTTCTCGTATGTGATGGTGTTGGATATTTCCTTTCATGTTCTGATTTTAGTAGAGGATAACAAAAGAGATATAAGGGAAAGATAAAAAGCCTCTAATGCCTAGCCCCTGAAATGGTTTTTATTTCTCTCTCAATGAAAGCACTAACCATTAGGGTCTTCTCTTGCTGCTCTTTAATGTTTTTTGTTTTTTAAAAGCAGTTCTGGTGTTAAAGAAGTAAAAAGTTTCCACAGAAGATCTACATAGCGGCGGGGGGGGGTGTAATTTAAAAAATAGCACTTAACGTTAGTGCTTTTGAATATACTGTTGAAAGTTTTCTATTTTTGGACTAATTCTTTGTGAAGCACTTCTCTCTTCCACAAGCCTTTAGGCAATTAGAATAGGTACTTTATATAGTGGGAGA